>LPNX011167361.1:628559-685510 GCA_001517045.1 Pseudotsuga menziesii | reverse complement strand
GACATCCATGGAGGAATGTTATGGTTGATGACAAAAATAGGCCAAACCGAGCAAGTAGATCTCAACTCTCTAAATGGATTGACACCATCCGTTGCCAAAGAAAGTCTAGCATTACAAGGTTCTTCTTTAAAGTGTGGCCATTTTTCCTCTATGTTTCTAAATGCAGAACCATCTGCGAGCATTCGAAGAATATCATCTCCACTTCTATTCCGTGCATGGTAATCCATAAATTGTGCTATGTTTTTGCACCTAAACAGTCGTTGCAAGCATGGAATAATGGGAATATAACAAAGAACCTTACGAGACACCTTTTTGGTTACTTGATCTGTTCGGTATCTACTGCTATGACATATAGGGAATTCTGTTGCAAACTCATACTGATTATAATATAAAATATGATCATTAGGACATGCATCAATTGCTTGATAGTCCATTCCAACATAGTTCATGATATTTTTTAAATCCCGGTATGTGCGAGGTAATTTATTTGATGGCGGTAACAAATACTCACCTATCAAACTGTTACAACAAATTTTAAAAAAATGGTTAATATAAATATTTGAAGAGCATAATATTAACGACAACAAATACATCCTTATTTATTTTTATCATGACGTACGTATAACAATACAAATATTATAGCAACATAAATCAAATCATATATATGCGATCAATGAAACATATAATCACATACGTACCTTAACACCAGCGTGATGGTTGTGTTTGAAAAACCATGCTTAACCTTCAAGTTCATTATCAGCAACACAGTAGAGAGAACACTTATGCGGGAGCCTTCAAAAAGAGGTTCGTCTGCCTTCTCAAGTGTAGGTAAATCATGAAGATCTTCAAAGTCATCAATTGGCGGCGCATGAGGTTGATCATCGTCCATTCTAACATTAAATGCATCATTGATTAATGCATTTGCACCATCATCCTCAATTATGTTATCGTCATGATCATTGTCTAATTCCATGTCATCATTAACTTGATCATGACCAGTATTCGCAGGACCTGCATATTGACGTTCCTCCTGCACTAGTTGTTCCTGCGTAATTACCACATTCTCCATGTTCGGAACAGCCCTAGGAGGCCCTTGCTTTATAATTACAATTAAAACATCAAACAACGAACGTTAGTCATGTCGATTAAGTAACCAAAATAAAAATGATACAATATACAATTACAAAAACTCTCAATATAAAGACCGAATGATATATAATCATGAATTATATTGACTTACCAATGGATGATATTCATGCCCCCCCTCAACATGTCCATGTTCTTTACAATGTCTTTTAGCTGTTTTGATTAGTAACCTTCTCGTATTAAAGCCCCTACATTGATTGCAAGGACAATAACATTTTCCATCACCCCTTCTTTCCACTCCCTCCCACAACCTAGCAAGCAATTGTCAATTTTGTTCTGCTAGATCTTGATGACCTGTAACATCATTGTTACGTGACATTTTATTACTCAAACCCTAAGAACAAAGTACGAGCAAACCCAAGTATATGATGAGTCTTCTTTTCCACAAGGGTTAGAACCAAATCCAAAGAGCAAGACCAAAATCCAAGACCAAGTGGGAAGATCCCCACAAAAGAGCAAGGCCAAAATCGGCCAAGACCAAGTGGGAAGATCCCCACAAAAGAGCAAGGCCAAAATCGGCCAAGACCAAGTGGGAAGATCCCCACAAAAGAGCAAGGCCAAAATCGGCCAAGACCAAGTGGGAAGATCCCCACAAAAGAGCAACGCCAAAAAAAAACCCTTAGGAATTTCGCACTTCTTGTCCAAGAGATAAGTGCGAGACTCAATGTGTGAGATAATGAACCTAGTCATACATCTATTTATATGAATGTGTGTAGGAAAATGAACCTAGTCTTTCCATTTTATTGTGTGTGGGATAATGAACCTAAGCGACGGTGCTTTCCGTTTTAAATAATTAACCAATTAAGACAAATTATTAAATGATTGAGCAATTTAAGCGCCGTCACTTAAGCGACGCTTAGGAGGATATCCATCGCTTAAGCGACGCTTGGAAGCCTGGCTGTCGCTTAAGCGACGCTTGGAAGCCTGGCTGTCGCTTAAGCGACGCTTATCCCCACCATTTCAAATTTTTTTTTTTATCTTTCTGATTTTTGGCACGGTTAAAAGAAAAAATCCATGCGCCGTCGGAAAAAACGGTCAGATTTTGGATCGAAATGTACTAGTGTGTGATGGATTAATGAAGACAGTTAAAGGATACATGAAATTTGTCTAAAACAACCTCCTTATACATGAATATTTAGGTGTATCAACCTGTTGATACACAAGGATTTGGGTGTCTCATCTTGCTGATACAGTTGGGAAAGGAAATCAATGGGAGCGCAGTTCCACTTCTTTTGGGCACTAGCTTGAGGCCATGGAAGGACATGCCAACCTATTCATCTACGTGGGTCATTGATATTTATAAGGCATTGGATTAGTTCGATCTATTAAACCATAAATACTTTTGAAACGACCTTTGTTGCGATTATAATAATATGATGTAAATGTTTCTACTATGGATATTTATTCGACATCCTGAGGATCTTCGATCCTCATGGTTGTATGAATTTGAAGAATCTCAATTCCTCATCCTTAGTATTTAAAGAGAATTGGGTCGTCCATGAAGGAACTATTGAACAAATAACAATTGTAAAAGAGGTGGATAATTTTTGTACTTGACTTATTTTATCAATGAAAGTGGTAGAATTTTTGTGATCTATTCTATATTAGTTCCTTCTAATTTGTTAAGGAATATCTGTTAGAATTTTGTTGATCTATTGTGTATTAGAATTTTACTAATCTATTGTGTATTAGTTCTTGATCTATTTACATCTCTTTATTAGTTGCCGCAACAATGTGTTTTGAGTTGTTATTTACATTTCCTGTTGAGTTGATGAAACAAATGGTTCATTAGGAATACAATTGATGAATAATTGACTGTGAATTGTGCGAATTTATTTCCAGTAGTGTGTTATCGAATTTGAGAATGGTTGTTATTAAAATTGTATTCTGTCACCTGGTTTGATTAATGTTTATCTTTATTTGTTGTTGAGACTGGTAGTGACGCATGATTTTATTGAATGAAAAAGGTTGTTTAAAACTGTTTAATTGACATACAACTTTCCTTACAACAGAAGATTAGATTTAACTTCTAGCAAAAGTAAAACTAGCTAGTTATTCTCTGAGTTGTTGTGATTTGAAGGCTTGTGAATATTTTTATTCTTGAATATTGCATTAGAATTAAGGATTGGATTGATCATTGATAGAAAAAAGTATTATGTTGCAAGGTTTTATTTTGAATGAATAGGGTGATTTATGATTATCAGTTACTATGTGTTCATGCATATATTTTAAGTAGTTTCCTTTGAAATAACCAGACTTCCCTGGGTTGACAATTGATATTGAGAACTTGGTTTTTGAATTAATTAGCAATTATAGTGAACACCACCTAATTTATGAATTAATTAACACTAAAAATAGAGGAAAATAATGAACTTTTGATACCATGTGAAGATGCAATTAATTCATTACATACCCTAGGAGATGTGTGAAACAAGTGTTTGATAACCATTCAAAACCTTTAATTTCACTGACAACAATATAACAGATAGAATATTTGTTGTTGATCCTTCGTAAAGAGGTTCTTGGAACTTCTTGAGTAGAGGAACATCGCGAATATCATGGAGGTTGTACTCATCCAATGGAGCAAATGTGTCTTGGATCAATCTATTTATCTCATCTTCATAATTTATATCAATAACATCATCTTCATCCATAGGATCATTAAGAACTTGATCTTCAATATTCTGATATCCGTCATCAATGGAAGCGTCAGGGATATCCAAGGTCAACCTCTCCAGGTTTTCCTCTAACTCCCCGGTGATATCATCGCCTTGTGGTACAAAGTGGGCTACAGCTCGTATATCCATGCTACTCAAATTGTAAAGTAGTATTTCTACTATTATGTGGCAAATAGCTCTCAGGCTATTGACATTTAGGGGGCATTATATTTATACTTAAAAACAATGTAATAACATTAGTGTATAATATACAACACATATATTTAAAATGATAAAAAATTTGTGAATACATGATCAATATTATTACAAGAAGTACATTATATAATGAATAAAATATTAAAAATGAATGATATTCATACCCCCCTTGTGCATGCCCCTTCTCCTTACAATTTTTTTAATTGTTTTTCTTAAAATTATTCTCGTTCGCAAACCCCTAAAATCATTGCAAGGGCAATAAGACTTTCCATCACCCTTCGCCTCTAATGTTGCCTTAAACTCATCATACCTCTTATTATTTTCTTCCCAAGTATATTTATTTGACATTCTAATGGCCTATAAGAACCAAGAAAACTCAATCAGTATATAAGTAAATTTAATAGCGTATATATATATATTAAAGGAGATAGGAAATTGAAGTACATGACATGGAAAGTGAAAAATCTAATTAGTAAATGTCCCTCCATGGTCTTTAAAAATAGATCATATTATATCTATCAAATTCTAAGTGACAAATATATATAAGCATTAGTATTGAAGAGAGAATGAATAGGAAACTCGCTTTATGTATGACAATACACATTATTAAAGGATACAAAGAATTTAAAAATACTAACCTGGAAACTGAAGGATATAAAAAGTTTGATATGTTAAACTAGTACAAGACTCTTGAAATCACAAAGAGAACAATAAACAGAAAAATTGTTGCAACTATAACAAATAATTTGTTGAAATATGTCTTAATAACATGTATTTATAGATCAATGATTGTGGTGATTCTAGCGAAAAATGCACAATGATCAAATTTCAGCAATAACAAAAAATTTAATGAAAGTTACTGTGCTAAACTTTGGTGTTGCATGTGTTAAGTTTTCATTGCTACAATGACAAATAATGCATATATGTCACTTTTCCATGAACATTTGTCACTATAGCGGTGTTGTAGGTACAATAGATACCATGTTATCCAAAACATGGGAGCCCCAATTACACATACAAAGGTAACTGTTCCATATTCCTTAAGTCGTTTTGGGATCCCCATAACATTTATCATGGTTTCTTCTTTGATTTAACTTAGTTGAATTTTTGGAATTTATGCATGATTTGTGTGCTTTTGGCGAGTTGCGGCAGAATATCTTTTAATAAAATTGTTTCATCCCACAACCCACATCGTGCAACCTGCAATGCACATTGCGGGGGCTTGAAGTTAATTATTTGCAATTTTTCCATCCCACAACCCACATCCTGCAATTTCCAGAATGCGCAATGCAAGAGATTTTTTGTAAGTAAAGTGTGTCATCCCGCAATCCATAATCCGCAAAATGTGGGACGCTAATTGTGGGAGTAATTTGATTGATTTATTTTGTTGTGTTGTCCTACAACCCACAAATTGCGCAATGTGGATTGAGGAAGAGATTGAATAAAACTTTGGTTCTTTTATGATCCTGCATCCTGCATCCCACAATTGCGGAATGCAGATTACGGGATGGTTAATAAAATTTAAAACTCATGTTATGATCCTGCATCCCACAAGGTCTAATATTGACCGTCCATTTATTTTAATCATATGGTCCTAATTTGACCCCTGGAAAATCTATATATAGGTTGGTCTTTTATGATTTCTTTACCATTTTACTAATGCAAATTACTGTGCTGCATGAATTTTATTTGCGTTTTTTCCCAGGAAACGTTGTTGCAGTCTAGTTTGATTACAGGTTAGTGTCTTAGACATTTCTTCATTCAAATTCATTACTATGGTTTAGCTTGAATTAGCTTTGATTTCTCACTTCGCGTTGTTTTTAAACAGAGTTTTCTCCAATTTCCAAGAATGGAAATAACTACCCACGACAAAAGCCTTCAAAAGGATATGTTAACCAAGGACCCAAACTTTGGTATTTTCTTAGACACCAGTGGCAGAATCATTGATACTTACCATATTAAATGGTCTAGGTTTTATGAAATTTTTGACAATGACAAATTTTCTGATATCCAAAGCAGCCAGTTAGCCTACCAAAGAATCAGGGATTCTGGACTTCACTCCATTGCTTCTGGACCTACTATCCTTCCCTATAATGGTGCAATCAAATGGATCGTGGAACATGTGAACCCCAAAGACCGTTCCTTCAATGATAGTGCAGGGTCACAACTAGGCAATTTTCGTCCCAAGATATTAACGAGGGATTATGACCTTAAGCCAGCTAGGAAACTCCTAAACATAGAATTTGCTAAATCCTCTAAGACTAGGTTAAATTTCAATGAAATGTTAAAATCTTGGATGCATGAACTTGGTAAATTCTCCCAGAGGACTGACGACCTTTACCTTGTCACCTAGCTCAAAGAACCCTATTCCTTTTTGGAAGCCATGTTATGCAGACTGTATGGCCTTCCAAATTGTTTTGTGTTCAAGGATGAATGGTATCCAGTATATCATCATGTTTTAACAACTGTTTATTCTTTCTCATGGGCATCCAACTTGTCACGAGAACTCGAAACCTCTATCCAAGACTACGAGAAGGCCATTGCTAGAAAGGATCCCAATTTCTTCTTTTCAACCTTCATTTTTGATGTATTTTGCACTAAGTTCCAATATCCCAACTTGGGATGGAATTGGACTTTACCAGCTCCCCCAGTTCCCATTTATTATTCAGAATTATGGGATACTAACTATGTAGCTAGGCTCCATGATATATGTGAACACTTCCTTGGCAGCATCTATTTTTCAATTATCAAAATGGAAACTCTCGCATTTTTAGCTAAAGCCTGAAATTTCATTGCTACAATGGGTGATTGGTACGTTGGTGAGTCTTTTTCGTACATCAGGATTTGGGGTGGCAACATTGTTCACATGCTGCCCAAGATTGTCCCTGACAAGTTGGTCCTAGAAAAAGTGGCTTTCCAGAATGTAATAGATGGGGTTTATAAGAAACTTGTTGGCCCTAAGAAAAAAGGTTGGCCCAAATTCCCTTTGAACCTTGAATCGTTGGTTATCTGAAATTGAAACTGGGTTGCAGTACTGGGTGAACAAATATTTTTCTTGAAGATTGGCTTTGCTAGAAAGAAAAGACATGATCCTAAGGGATTCCTCGATGCTCACTTTAAGCAATACCATATCAAAATTGCTTATGTGCACGAGGAAATTCTTGATGATTCCATTTACTAGGGTGTCAATATATTTTCTAAAGTCTTGGAGAAAAATTCCTTTGGCTTGGGGTGTACCAAAACAGACAGAGTAACCGCAGAAATCAATTCCTTCCAAATATACAAGAGAAATAAAACATCTAACACTAAAGTATCTCGAAACATACCTTATTCCGGATGGTTGATGTAGATCCCCATTGAGCTTTTCCAATCCCGCTTGTGTTAACAATTTGCTCTCTCAATAATCAACAAATAAGACAAGCATGTTATATAATGGTGTTAGACCTACTCTAGCATATATAATCAATAATATATAAGCAATTAAAAGAATTCATGGATTCAATATTCATTTAAATGCACATCATTGGACAAGAAAATATATTTCTATTAATATAATTAAGAGATTACATGAATGACAACCTCCGTCGACATGTCTGCGAACCAGAGAAACTGAGTCCTCCACATGGGCCTCCACCACCTCAATCCTCCATCTCTCGATAGCAATCTAACAAGCAAAGGAAATCTTGGGAAGAACACTAAGTGTTCCAAGGGACAAATGGATGGAGATTCAAGTATAAGCAAGCTACGACAAAAATGGACTATAGTTTTCTTGCTCTTCAATTCCTCTCTTTCAATGTATCCAAAAGGTTCCTTATATAGTGCTTCAATGGGGTAATCGAAGGTCAAATCCGAGTGATCTTGAGGAATATGTAAGGCCAAGAGACAAGTGACTTGGATCCACATCAAGTAAAACTCCAAAATATTTGGCATTTTTGTTACGGAGAGAAATTCCTATGGCTTGGGGTACCACAATAGACAGCTTGACTCCAGAAATCAATCCTTTCCAATATGCAATAGAAAGCAAATTTCTAACACTAAAGGATCAGACCTTGTACCTTATTCTGGATGGTTGAAGTAGATCCTCGTTGAGCTTTCCAACTTTGGCTTGAATTGATAGATTACTTCCTCAACAACAAGTAAAAAATACAAGCATTCTATATATCATGGTATTAGATCTATTCTATCATATATAATCAATAATGTATAAGCATTTGACATAATCCAATGGATAAAATATTCATTCAAACACACATTATTGGACAAGAAAATATATTTCTATTAAAATAAATCAGAGATTACAAGATACAACCTCTGACGGCATGTCTGTGAATCGGAGAAATTGAATCCCCCACTTGGGCCTCCACCACCTCAATCCTCCATCTCTCGATAGCAAGCTCACAAGCAAAAGGAAATCTTGGGAAGAACACACTATTGCTCCAAGGGACAAAGGGATGCAGACTCAAGCATAAGTTCCGACAATAATGGACTATAGTTTCTTTTCTCTCAATTCTCTCATATGCCTTCAATGTACCATAGAGTTCCTTATATAGCTTTTCAAAGGGGTAATGAAAGGTCGAATCTGAGTGATCTTAAGGCATAGGGAAGCCCAGGAGTCAAGTGAGTCAAATCCATGTCAAGGAAAAATCCAAAAGGATTTGGATTTTGTACACATCTTGATGTATGTAGTTTTAGTGGTCAAACCCACATATATATGTGCTTATAGGTTAAAAAGTCGCGTGTATCATTTTTCACATGTTTTAAGGGATGGTCAAAGAAACATCAAAGGACAAAAAATGGTCCATGGGGTCTAAGGAGTCTGCAGTGGCATAGGGGAAGGCCATACAAAGTGTGATTCACCTAGAGTGGTGGAATAAGCTATAACAGATGCCCCCTAATGTGTGAGGTTAGAGGGGTCATACGATGGCCGAAATACATTATAAGTCCATCCCAGAAGTGGAGTGATGAAGGATCCCAAATGGAAGACCAGCCATCCAATCAACATAATACAATAATACAACTCTACATATAACTATAAATACATATAGCAGTCTCGGATACATAAGAGTACAATGGCCATGAATAGGCATGATACAAGATATCACATAAGTGGTAATCGCCACATATAATATACATAGACCAAAATATCCATGATGAAGATATACAAAGGACCATGATCTCTGTAATGGCTGAAGATATATAACAGATCAAGATCTCCATAATGGCTGGAAATGTCTAACATATACTGGAATCAAGTCATGAGAGTTGAAATCTCATGAACACTGGCATGATCAAGGAGGTAGCATATAAGAGATGCCACCAAATCTGGAAGGGCTTCTACACAAACCTCTACGAGTACATGTCCTACTATGCGAATAGAGGTGTCAAGGTAGAACATAGTAGTCCATCGTCTGATTACCGGTCATTAATGTATACTGTTAACAGACGCGAGATCACCCACCGATAATGAAATTGGGAATCAAGGTACTAGAGTGCAAACTAACAAGTGTGAATAAATGTGTTGAGGTCGAACACTTGAGAGGATCCATTGATCAGGGGAAATTGATGTATTCCCAAATATTGTTGATGGCGAGAGAACCTGCCACTGATGACTGCAAGTCTCAAGGAAATCAAAATGACTCTAGATTCCAATCCCAGAATAAATGATCTGAAGTCGATGGGATGAAATTTGCTAGAAGGAGGGCATTAAGGAATCCCCCATCATCCAACATGAGGTACTCAGCAAAGCTGTATAATGTGGAAGGACTCGATCATAAGGTGCACGAACCAGTAACTGTACCAGGAATGGCCGACATGAAAAGTCAAGATAACGGAGGAATGGCCGACTCAAGCTTCAAATTCCTTTGAACAATAGCATAACAGCATATGGTGACTGAATGAAGGCAGCATAGACTTGATATACAAACTGGGACATCTCTGTGACACAGGAGGCATCGACAGAGGCTCCATAGGGATTGGAAGCTTATCCATTTGGTGGAGATAAAATCAGATAAAGGAGTATAGATCCTAAAGTCAAAATATAACCCAACCAATGGATGTGATATACAGTGCTCTGTTCGAAGGCAACACGACTCGACAGCTGCCACAGATAACATCTTTCCTTGTCCGGATTTTTGATTTTTTGATTTTTTTTGGACTTTTTCAGTTATTTAAAAAGCTTGGAAAAGAATAAAATGGCTTTATAGTTACATACTAGGAGGAGAGGAGTGTCATAAGGGCAAACAAACTAGTTCCAAGCAGTGGAACATACCTATGCTCAATGCAAGGATACATGTGTAGGATATCGACACCCGGGGGAAAATCCCCTCTCGGTAAAAGGGAAACAAGCTACAAAGGATATAAAATATGGCTCTGCATGGCTAGACATGAGACAAACTCGGGCTATATGGCTGAATACACAATGTTAGGGGAGCCAGCACAAAGCTCAATAAAGCAGGCAAAGCTCATGATAATGCATTCACAACTTGACATGAGGGAATCTGGAGGGAAATAAGCCAACAAAAGATCAAGAGGAGTATGAGGCTCTTGCGAAATGTCCTGGAAATACTATACAACGGACTCCCACCCTCTAAAGGAGAAAAAGTTAGCATGGGCACCAAAGGCAAATAAGGTGCTAACTAGGGTACCCATGTAAGGTGTAGCTCTACCACTCATATCATGCCACTTCTAAAATAGCAAGAAGGTTCTGTGACATAATAGAGTGGGTTCATACCTAAGGTCATGATGAGATGGTCATAAGGTTATTTAAAATGAGAATGGTGATGAAACCTAACCTATATCCTAGTTTAGACATGATACCTGAGATTGGCATGAATGGGTCAATCCAACGGCTGAAACGACACTGAAAAAGGTCCTCTACATCATGAATTATGTCAAAAACGGTCCAAAATGGTTAGAAAATGTCGAAACTATAGGAAAGGGGGTAAAAATTTTCAAATATTTGAAAATTTTCTATAAATAATAAACAATTCAAAATATTATAAAACATTTGAAACTTTTACCCATTTTAGCTCAGATTTTCAACAGTGAATTCCAGGAGATCCAGTCGATGGAATCCACTACCGTTTCTTCCAGGTATTTACCCATGCTCTTCTCTTTCATTTTGATGCAATTTTTGTGAAATTCCATGGTCAATTAAGCTTTGAAGGCCAAACTAAAATGGGCACTGCGGCCCATGTGGAAATCGAGGGTTTTTCCACGTATAGGGCTGGATATACGTGAAAAATGCCGCTAAACCCGCATACACACGCGACTGTTTTGAAAATAGTCACGTATGAGGCCGCGCATAAGGTTTTTTCAATAATATAATGGGAAAAATTGCAATTTCCTATGCAGGATGGTCCTAGAGTGGAGAGAGCGTGAACATGGTGAGGTAGAGGATGCAGTAAGGGCCGATCTAATGGCTGAACAAGCTCTACATGCATGTGGACTCTACAAGTTTTGGTGTCTTGGTGGTTTGAGGGCCAAACCAAGACTATTACAGATGCTGGTGGATTACTGGGATCCAGAATTGAAGTCCTTCCAGATAGATGGGATGTCCCTCACTATAGAGGTGGAGGACATATACTTCATTACAGGGATTTCTAGATGAGGGGAAGTAGTGAACCTTCGTTCTCATGGTGGGCCAGGAGGTGGCCTGAATATCGACAAGTACATTGCGGTGTACTACTATCAAGACACCAAGAAGGTGGGGAGTCAGGTCCCTACCAATGCTATAGAGGTGCTGGGCCTGAAGGCCATACTATTGACATTGGGTAGGATAGCAGGCTTGGCATCACTCCACCAGGCCTCGTGGCCTTTGATGTTCTATGCAGTGGAGTGCATGAGACCCACGATTTATGACTGGAGCACTACACTACTGAGCAACATGAAACATCAGCTTAGTGAGTGTAAGGAAGGTAAAGTGCAGAACTTTAGGTTCAACAGTATTTTGAGCATGTTTTTCTTCAAGCGTGTTCCAGGATTGAGCCCCAGAGTGGACATTCCTCTTCACGGGGTTCGAGATCCGGCCCAACGGCATTGGGCAGATGCTATGCGCAGACTGGGGGGTGGTAGGGTGGCCAACCCATATCCAGCTAACTTATTTCCATGGTGGCGATGATAGATAGTTGCCATCGATGACTACCCCTATGCAGGGATAGATTTTTGGGGGGACCCAAACATGCCACTACCACCAGGATTGGCATATGGCGATATAGGTAACGAATCTCGAGCCTCTCTTTAAATTTTTTTGAGTTATTTAATTTTTTTTTGTTTTCTTGATTATATGGAATCAAAAAGACATATTTTTGTGTGACAATACATAGTGAAATATACCATTTATGTGCAGATGTGGGACCATGACAGCCAGAAGGCTTCCCACATCATAGACGGAGGGGAAGAGGAGATGATATCATAGGTGTGGATGTAGAGCGGACACTCTAGAGCATTCATATCAATTTTGTGAGATTGACACATAGGGCTCCCATGGCACATGTCGAGGACTTGCCTGAGGCTATACAGTGGCAGGTGGTGGGTGTACCACGCACATGGGTGTGATTATTCCGACGGCTAGCTAGAGCCATAGTGACCTTCCATGATCACAACCCCCCTCCTCCTCCACAGGATTAGACACCTGGTAGTGTATACATTTTGTACTACCGTGTATTATATGATGGTGGCTCGAGAGCCCTAATTTTGTATCATGACACTATGTTTTATCACATTTTGGTTTTTATATATAAAATTTTTATGGTGATCGGTTTATTTATTTACAAGTGTAAAAATTGTGTTTGTGATTAATTTACTGTGAATGAAACAAATGCCAATCTAACATGTAGTTAGCATATGAGTCAGCAACTTGATTATTATTTCTTGGAATATGTATATATGTTATATTGTCAAATTTTCGTTCTAACAATCTCACATGTAAGAATCATCTCAATAACGTCGGATCTCTAACATGGTACAAACCATTAAGCTGTGACACTACTAACTATGAATCAAGACGTACCTCAAGAGAGAGAACGCCATGTGAAATGGCATCCCGTAGAAGCTCAATGACGACAGTATATTCGACAATATTGTTGGAAGATGTCCGTAGACATACACCTCCTGAAGAAAGTACCCGATCCATAGGAGTATAAATCACCCAAGCAATAGAGGCTGAGTGTTAAGTGTGATAGCTTGCACCATCCGCGAATCCTATGTAGGTGGAAGATTCCATTGACATCTGCCAAAAGAAATGGAAACTAATCACAAACCCGATCATGATAAGAAAAATACCGAACTATTCAAAACTGTACAATAATATACAATAAGCAGCCTTGGCTGAAGATTATGCATAGTATTTCTTGAGATAGAGCCCATTTCTAGGCTCCACCAAGGCCATTCCTTCATAATCCACTAAATCATACACACCCTTCTCTAACACACGCTTGACCACGTAAGGACCCCGCCACACAGGATTAAATTTCCCTGCCCCCAAGGGTTCTTTTGGTTGATCCCACAAAAGGACCAAGTATCCTTCACTAAACCTCCTTGGATAGACAGACTTATCGTACTGGACCTTTACGTGACGTTTATTGACTTCTAGAGCCACCAAGGCATCTCGACGCTGCTCATTAAGTTGCTCAAGGTGAACCAAACACTCCTCCAATGGTGAAGTGTCTGGTAAGAGTTCTATAGCTAGCTTCAAAGAAGGAATATCGCATTCAATTGGAAATATTGACTCCACTCCATGTACAAGTTGATATGGAGGAAAATCATTGGCAGTTTTAACAGCAGTTCGATATGCCCACAAAGCAAGATATAATATGATGTGCCAATTATTCTTACTTTGTGCAATGGTTCATTGGAGAATGGATTTGAGTGATTTATTCATTGCCTCTACCTGTCCATTCGCTTGAGGGTAGTAAGAAGAGGAATGCTCTTGCTTATACCCTAACTTCGATTCCAACTCTTCCATCATACAGTTCTGAAAGTGCGAGCCATGGTCATTGACAAGCTCTTTTGGAATCTTGAACGGAGTAATAATTTGGTTGAATATGAAGTGAGTGGCTGTCTCACTGATGGATTTTACTGTAGGCATAGCCTCATCCCATTTCGTGAAGTAATCAACAACCACTATAATATGATGGTGTCCCCCAGCAGAAACTGGGTTGCAATCCATAAAATTGAGCCCCCACTTAGTGAAGGGATCGGTGGTGATAATGGGATGTAACGGGGTAGGTTTCAAGCGCATATTGCATGCGAACACCTGGAAAGGCTGGCACCTATTGACCGCATCAACATAATCTTTAAAGATCGATGGCCAGAAATAACCCCCTCTTAAAATCTTTTGAGCTGTAGAAAGCCCAGATAAATGACCACCACACTCCCCTCTGTGGAAATCATTCATTACAACGTCAACCTCTTCATGAGTTAAACAATGTCGTAAAATGGAATCTACCCCATGGCGGTACAAAGTGTTATCCACTATGAGGTATTTCTTAGAGACGTGACGTAATCGTTGTCGTTCATCTCATGAGAGGTGGGTAGGGGTCTTCAATGTTTGTAAATATATTATGATATCCCCATACCATGGGTCTAAAGTTGAGATTAAGAAGGTGTGTTTGTTGACAAATGTATCTTCACAAACCAACTCCTCTACCTTACTCGGGAAATCTGATATAAGCTCTGCAAATATTAAAGACTTCTTCGATTTTGCCGAAACAAACTTGAGATCGAATTCTTGTAGAATGACAATCCATTTATTATATTTTCCTCCAATCATCCTTCGGGTGAGGATGAATTGAAACGGATTGACATGGGCTATAACCAAGGTCTGGCGAAGAAGAATATAATGTCTCAACCGTTGAACCGCATGTACAGTAGCTAAAGCAAGCTTCTTGACATGAGAATAATGAATCTCTGTGTCAATAAGGTTCTGGCTCAAATAATATATGACATGCTCTTGGAACTCCTCATCCTCTTGAACCAAAACCATACCAATTGTCTCTAATGATGTGCCCACATATAATAGAAAATCACGACTATAGTCCGGGGGACTAATCACTGGGGCCGATGCTAGGGTTCACTTGAGTGCATCAAAGGAATCCTGGGTTCACTTATTACAATAAAAGGGGGTGTCCTTCTTTAAGAGACGCATGAAGCCTCTAGTCAAATTGGAAAAATTGACAACAAATCTTCGTAAGAATTTTTCCATGCCTTACAAACACTGAAGATGATGAATATTATTTGGGGGAGACAACTGAAGTATTGCCTCAACCTTCAAGGGGTCAACTCTTATACCCTCTTTAGAAACAATGAATCCTAACAAACAACTTGACTTCACACAAAAGATGCACTTATGAAGATTTAATCTAACTGAATAGTGGCGGCATATTTCGAATACCAACCTCAAGTGATAGGGATGACACATTCTCATACAAGAATGAGCAGCAAGGTCATCCAAAAATACTTCAATAATTGACTTGAGATCATGGAAGATCAAGGTAATTGCCCGCTGAAATGTAGCTTCGACATTTTTAAGGCCGAAAGGAATTTTTCGATATGCAAACGTTCCCCAAGGACAAATAAATGCAGTGTTATGTTGATCCTTAGGTTTAATCTGTATCTAATTATATCCAGAAAATCCATCCATGAAGGAAAAAACCTCACTACCTGCACACTCATCCACAATCTATTCAATAAATGGTGTGGGGAAATTGTCCTTAGGATAGGCACGATTCAAATCACGGAAATCAATACATATGCAGATCACTCCCTTCTTCTTATCCATTGGAATGGGGTTTGAAACCCCCTCCATCAAGGGAACATGATATATGAGACCATATTTCAACAGCTTCTCTATCTTTGCCTTGATCACAAGTGATTTCCTCGGATTCATCGCACACAACAATTGTCGAATAGGCTTAGCATTGGGGTAAGTATTAATCTCATGCTCGACAATACGAGGGTCAATACCTGGCATCTCATCATAAGACCAAGAAAAAATATCACGAAATTCCTTAAATAGCTCGGTGTATTCTAGAATCTCAGCATGGGAACATTTCGCCCCAATATAGACATTCTCTATCGTGCCAGGATTGCAAGAGATGTTGATAGGAATCGTTGAAGATATGTTCGCCATGTTTCCATTAGCCACCGGACCAGGAGAGCTTAATGGAACCATAGGACTACCAACTCTTTGACTAAGAACCACCCTAAAATCCTCACACTCAAAGCAATCAAGCTCGGGAAGAAAGTATGATCTATGATGGAGTTCCTCCCATGGTGGCTCAACTCTCAACATAGCCTCAATAATCACTTCATCTGAAGGGAAAACTGTATAAAGGTAGTCATGTGTGTGAGAATACTATACTGCCCATGCTGACAACACATAAGGGTCCTCCTCTTCTATCTGCGAAGAGGAAGGACTAGGCTCTGCAACACACTCAAGGTTATCTTGATAAGCTATCATAGTTGTAGGTAACGGCACGTCCATCACGACGGGCTTACTCGAAGTACTCAGTGTAGGAAGAATCCAAGGATCTTCCATATGACTCGTGCAAAAAGACACTGATCTCGTAGATGCCGAAGCCTCATCGAAACTAGATCCTATCATGAGGATCAGTGTAGGACAACTAAAGCTTCCCATGAAGGATGGATACATGCCTACACCCACACTCCCAGTTGCCGGCTAAGAGTGTTCAACGATCGGGATCGAAGCTCCCAAACATGCGGTAACAGATGGATTCTTGAATGTCATTTGATCAATCGTTATGATCTTCCCATTATGTGGAAAGCATACAATGCGAAATAGGGAAGAAGCAACGGCTTGCATACTGTACATCCAGTTCCTACCCAGCAAGAAATTGTAGTCAAGGGGCGCATCAACCACCTCGACCTCTATCACAACGGTCTTCCCTCCCAAATGGAATTTAACGGAAGAAAGGATGCCGTGTGACCTAAAATATCTCCCATCAAACACAGTTAACATGGTCGCTTATTTAGACAGCTCAGGGGAACCCAGACCCTTCCAACAGGATAAAGACATCACAGAAGTAGCAGTGCCTTTGTCAATCACAGTGCTCTTGACGATCTTATTAAGACATTCTACGTGAATCAAAAGAGACACATAGTAAGGCAAACGAGGCTGAAGTCTTGCGGTTTCAAATTTGATCATGGAGGAAGAATCATCATCATTCACACCAGGGGTAGAAAGCAATTCCTTCCTTTGCGAAGGACAACTCTGAAGCACTTCCAATGCATACATCACACAAGGAGTGTGGCCCAAATCCTCGACAAATGAATAGTTTTGGGCGGCTCGGGCATTTGGATTATGCCCCGATCGCTTAAGGACTCCCTTAGGAATGCAAGGTGCAGTTTCAGGTTTATCCACAGGTTTCTCAATATGCAAAGGGGACCCTGGTGGATTAGGATCTTTGCCTGGACTGGGTTGTGACGAACCATAATCTTTCACACGGGTCACAACTTTCACAACACATACCATGTTAATGCAACCATGACCACTACCCTCCGATGGATCTTGATCACCACCAGACTGGCCATGGGACCTCGAGTTCATATTTTGATTGTGCGGTAAAGGGTTGGTTAGCATAGCTGGGTCTTGTGCCAAGAATCTCAAGGCTTCTTCAATACGAGGGCACAAGTAAGAGAGATGGTCATCCTTACATAAATTGCAAGGGAACTTAACCTTATGTTTAGATTGCTTGTCTCCTCTATAATTCCATCCATTCTTGTCATTACTATTAGCATTCTCATTCTTACTCCCACCCTTATGATTATTTTTCCCCTTTTTTCTATTCCATCTGAGCTGCTGGTTACCCTTCTGGTCCGACGATTGCACAGAAAGTACACTCACTGTTTGGGCAGGTTGAGACAAAGCCGTAGCTTGTCCCAAAGTAGATTGGTTGATTGACAATTGACTAACTTGTTTTGCAACCAAATCCATAGGTTTCGCACTTGCACAACCCACAATGCCATCGGCATGTGGTCCAGGTTTGACTTTGGGGTCGAAACTGTAACGTAGAGCATTGGGAATAATCTCATATAACAAAATGGACTGAGCATAGATCAAGTCCAGTTCCTGGGCCCTAAAAATCTCTTGTTCCTCATTTTGCACTCTGGATGTGGAAACATCCTTCGCTATATACGGCAATAACGAATTGAGGAACCACTCGAGGAGGAACTCCGGCGGTATAAAGGCTTTAATTGACCTCTTCCATCTACACCACTCTTGAATATGATTAGAGATATGTGTGGCTTTATCTTTCTGAAATGTAGACAAGAGTTCAGTAGCAATGTCATAATGCACTAGTAGCTGGAAGTGGTTAAGAAAATTCATTGCAAGGTCTTCGAACAAAATTAAAGCTCCCCTAGGTAGCTCTATATACCATTTCGTGGCAAGCCCTGTAAGGGTGCATTGAAATAGCCTCAAACAAATGAAGTCCTAATGTAAGGAATTCGAAGAGCACCATAGGTGAAACATAGTAACGTGTTTGCTCGGATCCTCTCCCGATTTTCCCTCAAACTTAGGTATGTCCGAAGGAATATTGGTAGGGATAGCTGGCCAAGCCAAGTCATGAGCTACAGGATCATTCGTTAATCTTGAAAAGTCAAGAAGATTGAGTGTTGTGAGGAAAGGGAGCCTAGGACGATGAGGTCGATGGATGGCTCCCTGATTCATATAGGTCTGATTACCACCATGGCCTTGGCCATAGTTCCCTCCTCCCATATGACCCGTATAGGGTGGCATGGAAACATCATAGTGTGGTGGACCTTCACTATTTCTAGCTACAAATCCATAGTTAGGAGAGTAAGCAGGTTGTTGATACCCACCCCCATAAGGTGAAGAACCTTGTCCATACTGCGTCGCATAATAGGGTTGATAAGTCATCACATGCGATGTCCCATGGGACACTCCGTAAGTAGGAACATACATTCTAAAAGTAGGAATATACATTTCAGAACTAGGAATGTGACCTCTAGAAGTATGAGCATGACCTCCCGAAACAACGGGCAGTGCATGAAGCTGAGACACAACCGGTCTAGTAACCGCAGTATGGACATAACTCATAGCAACGTTTTGGCCCGAAGGACCATGTGAATAAGGTGGAAGGTGAAAATTTGAAGAAGTAGGGACTGAGGATGGAGGGACCTGAGTAATAATGTATGTACTATTCCCTATCGTTACTCGTCTCAGGTCTGGTATCCTATTAGGATCACTAACTCTATACCTAGGAGGAATATGTGATGTAACTTCCACCACTGGGACGAAAGGTGCAATGTGACTAATGCTCCCAAACCTCTCCACATGGTAAGGAATGAGAGTACCCCCAGGCATAGTGTTAGGATCGAAGTCATATTCGACATGAAATGCCAAATCATGTGTAGGAAAACCAGACATACCATAAATACCATAGCTAGTGCTTGTGGGTTCAAAACAAGTCTCGGCATCCTCCGGCATTCCATACCAGTAATGCGTCAATAGGGAATCAATCCTAGAGGGATTATGTCTATAATGAAAGGTTCCTATCTCAAAAATCACAGGACCTAACTCAACCAATTCGGGTGAAGGATCGTAAGTAGGAGAAAACTCCCCATCGTTAACACGAATGGGAGAAGGTGGTTCAGGAATATCCTCTATATGGTCTCCCATGGTGTGTGAATCAATGTGTGAGATAGTCTTCCTAGACTGTCTAGGTCTCTCTCCCAAAGGAGGAGGATAAGTAGAAGGCGGAAGTCCTACTAAACGACGAGAATGGAGAGGAGCCGCACCCGAATCCACAATGACTCAAAAAATAAAAAAGACTCTCTATTTATGCAAACCCTAGGAAAAATATCGTGCACAGAGAAACCACTAATAAAATCTAAAGCCAAATGCAAGCAAACAAGGGTTGGATAAGTGAGCTTCTGAATGAAGCAGGTATGTCTCACCTAGGAGACGCTTGAGACTCCCATACACAACAAGTAGAGGTACGTAACCAATTATTGTGGCCCTTAGCTTCAACGCGTAAAGTAACTATCCTGTCCGACCCCAACCTAGCCGGGACACCTGCAGAATAACCCCTGCAAAGTACCCCCTCAATATCCTAGGTAAGGCTACTAATGTCACCTCAATATAATCAATGCTCAGGTGGACAGTCGCAGGCAGGATTGACCATATGGGCAGGGTAGCAAATCCCAAAACTCTCGAAAGAGCCCCTAGATACGAATACAATATTGGAAATATCTCTGGTGCTACTCAGTTATGACTAGGGGTCATCCCAATCAATAACCACTCACATTGCCTCGTGTTTAACTCCCTTTTGAGAGGATGATCTTGAGAAACACTGGTTATACCAAGGATTTCACTCACCTGGACAGACACATACATGTTGTTGTTTAGAGGTCTTGGAGAATTTACTCACAATGAACTATTCCAAGACCCTAAAACCTAAGCTTGTTGGTGCACTCTAGAAAAGAAAAGAGTGTAATTCATTTTAATTTAGCATTGATTTTAATTGGATTTATTACACAAAATAGGGATATGACCGTGAAACTAATGGTGTTATGACACAACATGAAGTAAAATGCACACCTAACAATCAATGCAAATGCATTGTGTCCATGAAAACAGGGTATGCTACTACGTGAAATACACAATTTTTCTTCAAATGATGAATGCAAGCTTTCCTATATGAAGTCCTAACTAGTACTCCAAAGCAAATCTAGTGCAAGTATAATGCAAAATGCAAAATGCAATGCATAATGATAAGAAAATGTTTTTGGATTTTTTGAAATAAAATGAGATAAAAAAGCAAAAGAATGATTCTACAACCCCTAGACTCTGCAAGCACACTCAAACAGCACTCAATCAAAGCACTAAGGTAAAATAACTCTAATGCACTAATCCTAAACAAAAAATCGAAAATGCCATGACAAGAACCTTCTTAAAAAAAAATTAGCATAAAAAATGTTTCTGGTTAGAAACAGAGGTATAAACAGACTCAAGCAGTGCCAAAGGAGACTCAACAAACATCAAACTTCACCTAGCAACCATTTAACTTTCACAAAAAGGAAAAACTAAGGGCATATGTGACTGTTTGTTGTAAACCTGCATGTATATGTAGAAATCGCAGGGAAACCGGCGTGTATACGTGACTGGGAGTTAAAAACTCGTGTACAGGAAGAAAGGTACATAAAATCAAGGCAAACAGACAAGCTGAGACAAACTTCACACCAATCAAACACTACCAGGCATACATGCCCCCAGACCCGACACAGAAACAAGAGAGAAAGAGCAATTCAAATTCATTGAATGCTAATAAAACAACCCCCAAAGGACAACTACTAGGAACTCCCCAGTGGAGTCGCCAATTCTGTTACAGAGAGAAATTCCTATGGCTTGGTGTACCACAATAGATAGCCTGACTCCATAAATCAATCCTGTCCAATATGCAATAGAAAGTAAAATTTGTCTAGCACTAAAGGATCAAATCTTGTACCTTATTTCGAACGGTTGAAGTAGATCCCCATTGAGCTTTCCAGCTTTGGATTGAATTGATAGATTACTCCCTCAACAACAAGTAAACAATACAAGCATTCTATATATCATGGTGTTAGATTTATTCTAGCATATATAATCAGTAATGTATAAGCATTTGTCATAATCCAATGGATAAAATATTCATTCAAACACACATTATTGGACAGGAAAAGATATTTCTATTAAAATAAATAAGAGATTACAAGATACAACCTTTGACGGCATGTCTGTGAACCAAAGAAACTAAATCCCCCACTTGGGCTTCCACCACCTCAATCCTCCATCTCTCGATAGCAATCTCACAAGCAAAAGGAAATCTTGGGAAGAACACACTAGTGCTCCAAGGGACAAAGGGATGTAGACACAAGCATAAGTTCCAGCAATAATGGACTATAGTTTCTTTGCTCTCAATTCTCTCATATGCCTTCAATGTAACATAGAGTTCCTTATATAGCTTTTCAAAGGGGTAATAAAAGGTCGAATCCGAGCGATCTCAAGGCATAGGGAAGGCCAGGAGTCAAGTGAGTCAGATCCATGTCAAGGAAAACTCCAAAAGGATTTGGATTTTGTACACATCCCGATGTACGTGGTTTTAGTGGTCAAACCTACGTATATACACACTTATAGGTTTAAAAGTCACGTGTATCATTTTTCACATGTTTTAAGGGATGGTCAAGGAAACATCAAAGGACAAAAAATGGTCCATGGGGTCTAAGGAGTCTGCAGCGGGACAGGGGAAGGCCATATAAAGTGTAATTCACCTAGAGTGGTGAAATCAGCTATAACAATTTTGCACTCATCCCGATGTACATGGTTTTAAGGGTTATATCCGCGTATATACGTGAGAAAGGGTTTAAAATTCGCGTATAGAAGATAACATGTGTTTTTAGGGATGATCTTGGAAACATCAAAGGTACAAAAATATTCCATGGGGTCCAAAGAGTCTGTAGAGGGACAGGGAAAGCCATAAATGTGTGATCTACCATGTGTGGTGAAATCAGCTGTAACACTTGGATAAAGCCAAAGTAAAGATGATCAAAGTCACATCTTACAAAATCAAAAGGAACTTAAAGACATGATTCAGAGTTACAGAGCAATGCAAATGGACCTCTTGGAGAAAATGAGAAAGGGTAGAGAAGAAAAGGAATCCCAAGCAACAAAATTTCAATCAGTGGCAACCCATCCAGATGGGGACAAAGGTAAAGGTATAATGGAGCACCTCCCAGAGGCAATAATTGCTCAATAGGTGAAAGACTTGATGCATACCTCAAAATAGTCAAAGGAGAAGCCAGAAATGATGACCTCTGTACTGGATACTCAAGCAGCTACATCTACTCAGACTGTCGTTGATATCCAAGTGACTGTTGCAGTCATGCAACCAAATGATGATTAAGAAATGGCTGAGAAAAATCCATTTAAAAGACTAAAGATGCAGGTTTCTTCCTCTATGAATCCTAGTATAAATTTTGATGATTCTAAATTAGAAGAAGAATTAATAGCCTCCATTCCTATGACTGAAGAAGTGGATAAATATTTTCAACCATTCACAAATTTTCTCAATGGTAATGGTAAGAAATATTTTATCCCTATCCCTACAATTTCACAATCTACTTCTGTTTATAGCTTCTCATCTTCAACATTGCTCCTTTCATCAATTCAAACTTTATCTACTTTACCTGCTCAAGCAGCCCTATCACTTGCATTGTCTCAGCTGTATGAGGCTCTAACCTCTACATCTATATCTATCACATTTTCTTCTTTGCAAACCCTTACGTTGCAAACTGCTACCATAGAAGCACCATTGTTTAAGATTCCTCTACACATACCCTTAGTTAGTATGTCAGCATTATCTAGTTTTGAAACTGTATTGATGCCTTGCTCACCATTCTCAGTTGTCAACGTCCCCTTCCCATTGTCTGAAATTTCAACCCCACTCTTCTCTCCAACCTTTGAGGTACTCGATGTTCATAACATTTTTCCTTCCACCACTCACATTACTATGCCCATGCCCCCTCCTATCATCACTCAGACATCCTCTTTGGTATCCACAGTGATTGGGACTTCTGCATCCACTGAGCCAACATATGAGTTTGATGAAGACATTGTCAATTATCTTGGGGATTATTATTATAGAAAGTATGATAATGCAGTGGCTAAAAAGCACAAAAATAATAGTAGGGATCAAAGTGGTATGGATTTTTCTGTCACTAATCAAATAGTTTGGACTCAGTAGTTCGATGTCCCAAAAGTAGATGCAGCAGATACAACTGCTGCTTTGGGTGCATTCACATGTGCCAACTTCCATGTTGTTGACAACTTGAACAGAGAGTTTGACAGGAGAAAAGAAGAGATAAGCAATCTGAAGGAAGAGCTTTAAAATACTAGAAGGGAACATGAGGCTCATGTTGCTGATCTTATGAAGACATTGGAGGACAAGTATAATGAGCTACAGGTCAAATGTGGGTCAAATGTGCTTCTCTTCAGGTTGAGCTGCAAAACGAGAATACTGAAAATGTGACTTTTACACAGAAGGTAGCCTCACTTGAAAAGCAATGCAAAGATGCAACTGCAAGTGCATATTCCTCTTCGTTCTCCAGGTTTCCACAAGAGGAATTTAAAGAATTGGATTTTCGAACAAATCAGGAACATTATGAGTTAATAAATGACTTATTACATATTTTGAATGATATTTATGAAACTCATATTGCTTTTAGTCAGATGTCTATTTTCCTTGAAGATTAGGTAGAAAAAAGAGAACAAGCATTCAAAGCTTATGATGCTATTTTAGATTGGAAAAGATACATGAAGGACAAGCCAGAAAACATTATCATTCTCAGCAGTTTTCAACTAAAAAAGGTTAGAACTGTACTAAGTGCTTGGATTGACCTTAATGAAATGGTTGAAAATACTATTAAGAAAGCACATGCTGTTTGTGGAATAAGGTGGTATGATGTTGATGGTATCATGGAGACATTGCATTTTCCCACAATGGATGTTATTGAGAACGCCTGTCCACTTAGACTGATGATTGAGTAGGTTGAACACCGGTGAGATGAAGCAAAGGAGAAAATCCAAGGACTTGATCATATCACCATTGAAGACGTGGAGCAGTTAATTAGACAAGCTTTGGCTATTTGAGGCAAATGTCAATATTTACATCTGCATCTGGCATAAGTTATCTAAAAACAAAATGGAGAATTATAAATGTGATGCTCAACTTGGGTTCGAATTATCTAACTATCCCAACATTGAGGAATATTTAGGGATTTGGAACAGATGGCGGGATTTCCTTGGATATTATTTTTATTTATATTTTTCGATCCCAATTTGATGGTAATCTACTTCTTGTAATAATTATTTAAAGGGTGGGTTGCACATGTACTAGGGACTGTTGGAAGGGAAAAATATGGAGAAGAGACTGGAGATACCTCTGTTTACCTGTAGTTTTTTTAATTTTTTGCAAACTTTATTTAATATAGTAATGATATTCTTTCATATCTCTTGTTGTTTATTTGATTAAGTTTTCCTGTCTCAGATGGATCAATATTGCTGTTAATCCTTTGCAATTAATGAGTGCATTTATTCACAACCTTGATTTCTCTTTGTTAGTTATTTATGTACTAATAAACTTTTAAGGATTATATTCTGTTAAAATCTTTTTCTATTTCTGCAAATGATTACATAGTGAAATTAGATAACATATATGTTGTTTTTTTAATTAACATATTTAGATGCAAGTTGACCTTGAATGTGTTAATTTTAAGTTGCTGTCAGTTATTTTTCATTATTGATTGTGAATTAAATGATAAGTAAATGATCCTATTTACATTTATGTTAATATAATTAAATGCTTATCTATCTTACATCTCAGGTTGATTTGTGAACAAACCCAATACCTCTCTTAGAATAGTGTAGATCTAGATTAGATTTCCTTTTATTTCCCTCATCAATCTAGTTTTCCTTCATAGGAAGACTGATCTGTTGGATCTAAACTCATTGACTCATAGAGTGCCAGCAAAGGCCAATTATCCATGTGTGTTAACCACACCAAATAGCTCGATGATAGGGTAATACTTGCGTAGGATTTCCTGAAGCCTTTGGATGGGTTTTCATCCTCTGTTGTGAGCCTTGGACACCTTTTCAGCCACATACACACCCAAGGCCTAAAAAAATGGTGCTAGAAGGATGGCTTGAAGAAAAAAATGCCTAAGAAAAATACTGAAAAACCTCCTCTAGCAAGAGGCCCAATTACCACATGTAGTCACACTCACGTATATACGTCAGGGGAATGAACTGTACAAAGTTCATACGCCATCCGTGCTACCCCTATGAACGAACAAGCAAATCCTAGAAATAGGTACGTCATTGTATCACCTAGCTTAGGGATCATTATAGTCGAACAACTACTGAAAGGTAATTCCGATAGCATTGCTCAACTTCGAAAGTGGTTCACTGAGGGGAACGAACTGTACAAAGTTCATACACCATCCGTGCTACCCCTGTGAATGAACAAGAAACTCTCAGAAATAGGTACAACATTTTATCACCTAGCTTAGGGATTGTTATAATCATACAACTACTGAAAGGTAATTTTGATAGCATTTCCCGACTTCGAAAGCGGTTCGCTGAGGGGTGTCTCCAAAACAACAATCCTTGGGATAGTAGTCAAGATAACCAAGATCCATGTGACCAAAAGGCTGAAGAGTGTAACAACTATTCCAGTATGCCGTCGACCCCTGGACTAGATCTTGACTCATTTTTTCAAGAATAAAATACTCCCCGACACAACATTCCAGCAGGTGGACCACTGTCTTCCCCTCCTTCTTCATCTTCTTCCTCATATGAATTGTCAGACTCAGAACCTTCAACCTCATCAAAAGAATATATTCCCATGGATGGAAAACGACCTAACATGCCCTGGCTAGATGGAGAAGTTGTGTCCATCTTTGGTGATCAACATAGGTTACCTAAAAATCCTGATAAGTGGCTTCCGAAGCTTAACCCAGATGACAAAATCCCTGTGGAAGACCAGATCAAAACCTTTATGCAGGTGATCAAGCTTAGGAATGCAATACATGAGGATGTAATCTGCAAACTATTCCCTTATACTTTGAAAGGAAAAGATTCTACATGGTATTTTTCCTGAGAAGCCAATTCCATCCCATTGTTTGGGTACACAGGGTACTCGCAACAGACTGAACACCAAGAGAAACCACTCACACAAATAGATCACAGATCAACACACCGATATTTTGATGTGGTTAAAACCATCTAGAGGGAAACAGTCCATGGCCCTAGCCAAATAGCTACTTGGAGCAATTTATTATGCAAAATAAGAAAGTTACAAATGAGCTTCTCATAATCGATCAAGTAGCCAAGGACCCTCCATGCTCTTTAAATAGAGATCATGGACCAATTGGGTGTTAATCCATAGATCAATCGTAGGTATGATTTAGGAGAATTTGAACCGTCAGATCACTTTATGTCTAGAACATATCATGACCATCAAATTAGAATTTTTACAAATGCATACTAATGCATACTAAAGAAACACACTTTACCTAACGGATATATTGCATAAGTTGATCTTATTTAACTCCTAAGTGTCTAAATATCTTAACATCCCCCCTTAAGAACAACTTGGGATAGGAATGAAGGATTTACAAAAGTGACACTATTAGGATAAGGAAGGAGGCATTAGAGCCTATCCCCCCTTAATGACACATTCTTGAACTCCTAACATAGATCGAAGTTTAGAAAACTTCACTTCTGTAAGATACTTTGGATGTATTTTCATAACTCTTCACTCATAAATTTAGGGACAATAAGAAACCATAGGATTTAGTTATAGAGATTTCTTCAGTGAACACCAAAGGGAAAGAATGGGTCAAAGATTATAACCAAAGGTTTTTATATTTGAAAAATATAATTCCCGCTACTATCCTCCCTATTGAGGAATTATTGGTAGCTTAGTATATTAAGGGTCTTCGGACTTAGATAGCCATGTGGGTAAAAAGGGCTCATAAGGAAACTTTGCAGGAGGATTTTTGTGAAGCCATTCAAGTAGAAAAAAGCATGTTCTGCCTTAAGGACAACTCTGACACATCATTTGAACAAGCATCTACTTCCCACAAGAAAGTTGACAACTTCCCTAAACCCACTGCCACAAGTCAAGATCCTTTCAATATGAATGACATGAATAAGCTCCTACAGAAAATGTGTAATGAGATGGTGGATCTCAAGAAAAATAATAATGAAAACCAAGCTAATAATAGGGGGTTTTCCATGCCACCTTTTAGACGATCCAACCAACCTCTTCAAAATCCACACTCCCAATCCTAGTGAGGGATTCACTTGAGAAGAAATATTTTCTATTTTGAAAGCCTTGGCTACAGGAACACAAGAAACCCCTAAATCCTTTGATGACTGATCAAATCAGGATTTACACCCCCTAATAAGAAGATAAAGAGGACTAGCAGGTTAACGCTATAAGTCTCTTTTCCAAAGAAGAGGAAGAAGAACTTGACACCGTTTTCAATCTACAACATACTCACAACACTAGATCTAAATGGCCACCTCCACAGGAGCCATCACCTATGACATTGGCTCCCACCAAAGGTAAATCCCAAATGCAGAAAGACACTGTCATTCCTAAGCCTGAATAAAATTTGGCTGAGGATCTAAAAAGAGTCAAAGCCAATAGATTGTTATTTGATCTTCTCAAAATCCTTTCAATAAGAGATTCCCTGCCTAAATTCATGATAGTAAAATAGCCTAGGGAAGCTCAAAATAATAACCTTGACTCTTCTCCTAGACCAATCAATCAAAATCTTGGAAGTAAGGGAATCCCTCCTTTATTACTTAATTTGACATCTTCAATAGGAATGTACAGAACTATGTGATAGATTCAGGAACCTCATCTAATGTGACGCTTCTTTTTGTCTATAAAAAGTTGAATGCTACTTGGGAACCTTTCCCTATCAAAATTTTCCTGTTGGATAGGTCTAAGGTTAAAGTTGTAGGAAGGCTAAGAAATGTTTTGATAAGACTGTATGCAGATCCCATAATTCATCAGACCATTGACATTGTGATCACAGACATCCCAGAAAATTATGGTATGTGGTTAAGTAGAGATTGGTCGGAAAAGATGAAAGGTTACTTTTCCACCGATTGGTCTCACTTATGGTTACCCCTAAATGGACAACCCGATAAACTTAAGGTTAATAGGGAACCATTTATGAAACAAATGGTGACTTATCTTGAGGACTCCAATGAATCTGTCTCCTATTTTAGTCCTCAAATTGAACATTTTACATTCGATACATTCTTTGGAGATATTCTTATTGATATTTCACCAGTGGCTAACGTACAAAAACAATCCCAAATTACTCATCTTACTTTTGTACCATCCTCTAGTACTATTGTACATAATGTTTATAATGTAAATACTAATTTTAGAATTGATCCTTTTGTTTGGACTTTATTCTTTGATGGCTCCAGGTCTAAATATGGAGAGGGTGCAGGATGTGTCCTCATTGATCCAAAGGGGACCAAGTCCATGATTGCATGCATACTCGAGTTTGAATGCACCAACAAAGTAGTAGAGTATGAGGCACTAGTCCAAGGACTCTGAAAAGCCATTGAAATGGGTGCAAAGGCGATTGAATGCATAGGATACTCTGAGATTATAGTAAAGCAGGTAAGAAACCAAATAAATTGCATGTCTCCTCATTTAATCAATTATCAAAGGTTGATCAAAGATGTAAATAACTCTTCTCTAACATTTAATATCAATCCTATCCCTAGATCATAGAATTTCGATGCTGATCTATTGGCCAATACTGCATCTAGGATAATCCCACCTGAAGGTTTATCTGCGCAAATTTTTTCAATTGAGTTGATGTATGAGCCTTCCATTCTAGACAATGCCACGAATTGGAAAGTGTTCGATGATGACCAGCAGATACTAGATTTTATTTCAGCCCAAGACACCTTTGAAGGCATGGCTATTGATGAGGCTGAACTTGGAAAAGTTCTACGATCTACAAGACAAGTTTAGGTAGATGACCAATTGCAAGACCTATATCTCATCCCTAAATTATGAAGCTGTCAATCTAGGAACTAAACAAAATCCTCGCTTCATCAACCTTGGAGTTCATTTTTCCCATGAAGAAAGGAGAAGCTTTATCAATTTATTCAAGGAATTCAAATACATATTTGGGTGGACATATGATGAGATCATAACTTTCGATACTAGAATCATGCACCACAATATCTCGATGAAACCTGAAGTGAAGTCGTATCAACATAAGTTGAGGAGGATGCATCCTAGCTTGGAACCTTCTTTGAAGAAAGAATTGAAGAACGTGAGGAATATGGCACCAATAATCATATTCCATGTTAGACACATGTAGTGGATTGCCAACTTAATACTTGTTCAAAAGAAGAACAGGGAAACCAGGCTCTGTGTTGACTTTAGAAACTTGAACAGAGCTTCTGAGAAGGACAATTATCCCATTCCTCCCATGGATCATATTTACAGAAGGTAGTAGGATCTGAAATTTTCTCACACCTTGATGGCTTCTTAGGGTACAACCAGGTCTTGGTTGCCCATGATGACCAACTTAAAACAACCATTCGAACCCCTTGGGGAACATTTGCCTACAGGAGAATGCCATTTAGGATGACAAATGCAGGAGATACATTCCAAAGAGCTATGGAAATAGCTTCAGGGGCTTAATTCATAATTTTGTTGTTGTATATTTAGAGGATGTAACAATTTATTCCAAAAAATGACATGAACATTTGTATTCTTTGAAACACGTGTTCGAAAGATGCATGAGATATGGGATTTCCCTCAATCCCAAGAAGTCTATCTTTGCGGTTATGGAAGGTAATTTGTTAGGTTTCATTGTCTCTAAGGAAGCCATGATCATCGATCTAGAATACACTGAAGCAATCTCAAATATCAACCTTGCTGGTTCCCGAAAAGCAATGCAATCTTTCTTGGGTAAGATCAATTTTGTCCGCATATTTGTACCAAATTTTTGCCAAGTTGTTAAACCCTTGCAACATTTAGTTGAAAAATATGTACAATTTAAATGGTCTGAAGAACAAAGGAATTCCTTTGTTCAAATCAGAAGAGCCATAGCAGAAGCACTCACTCTAATGGCTCTAGATTTCAGCAAATATTTTATACTTTATACCTTTGCTACTAATTTCTCTTACGCAACTGTCTTAACATAGAAGAATCATGAGGACACTGAGATCCCCATCTCCTTCATGAGCTCAACTTTTAAGGGAGTCGAACTCAACTATTCCCAAGTAGAAAAAGAAGCCTACATGGTTTATAAATCGATGAAAAATTATAGGCCATACCTATTGAAGTCGAGGATCAAGGTGATTGTCCCATACGCGGCCATTCGGAATGTCCTCATCTAGAAGGAATTAGGTGAAAAGAGGGCTCACTGGATGAAGACACTGCAGGAATATGATTTGGAGATCAAGGAAGCAAAGATAGTCAGAGGACAAGGTTTGTGTCTACTCTCCTCCCAATCAAATGATCCTAAATATTGACAAACCAATTAGGAACAGGAGTAAACTATACCTACAGGTTCTGTTAGTGCAATTGAAACGAGACATCTGAATGGACTTGCTGGTGGGAATTTTTCAGGAGATACGATGGCTCACAAAATAATTCGGGAAGGATATTATTGGCCTACCTTATTCAGGGGCACTCATGCCTATGTCAGAAAATGTGAGCCTTTTCAGAAGTGTGCTGACAAAGTAAAAAACATGCCTTTACTTTGTAGCCAGTAACAATCCATTTCCCATTTCAGTAATGGGGTTTGGATTTTGTCGGACCTATCAACCCTGTGTCTTCTCTACAACACAAGTGCATTTTGACAACCACTGATTACTTCACCAGGTGATTTCAAGTAGTCCCTCTTAGACTGTGTAATATGAACCAAGTTGTTTCCTTTCTTGAAAATCAAATAGTCACCAGGATCGACACTCCTGAGTATCTCATTTTTGATAATGCATCATACTACACATCTATTGATCTCACGCCCTTGAAAAGGAGATCAAGCTTAAATTTTCTCCCAACTACTACCCCTAGGGAAATGGACTTGCAGAATCCTCCATAAAAATCTTGATAAACATCCTGGAAAAGACAGTGGCCTCCCATCACAAAAATTGGCATACCCATCTCTACAATTCTCTTTGGGTAGACCGAATCACTCCAAAGGTATCCATTGGTAACTCCCCTTAATGGCTAGTCTATGGAAAGGAATTTGTTCTTCCATCTAATCTCACCATCCACTCATTAAAGTTAGCCCAATCCATCCAATAGGATGATTCATCTCCAGTGCAGCAAAAGATTGATACTCTTCTTAAGTTAGAGGAAGATAGGGAAAGAGACAAGAACAAGTTCTGTCAACATCAACAGTTGGTAAAAAAATGGTTCGATGAGAAATCCTCCTCTGACAGAAATTTTTCAGTAGGAGATTTAGTATTAATGTGAGATAAGAAGCTCAAAGACAATAAGGAGTATACCAAGTTCCAACGCCTTTGGCTAGGACCTTTCAGTATTACAAAAAATATTGGTCCTAACACTGTTTGGTTACAAACACTGGAGGGAGTCATCGAGACTGCTAGATTTTTATCATTCAAGATAGCATTATGATCTTAGGATCTTTAATTGAGAGAATAACATGCACAACAATAAAAAAAAGAGACAAGAGACACAAAGAATTTTCCTTGGGGAAACCATAAAGGAGAAAACCCCGCAACTTCCTCAGAGATAGAATGAGCACCAATGGTAGCAGTAAAACTCGAAAACAGAAAAGATGATCTCCACAGCTTGTTCTCTCTCACACACTTGAGAGAGATTCTCCTCTCTCACTCATGCACCCCAATGAGTGAGTGTGTGTGTGATAAATAGAGATGCTCACTCTCTATTTATATTCTTTCGTTCACTTGATGTCCACTTAAAAATGTCAGCCTCTCTTAACAATTACTTACTAGAGCTGACATCTCTAGGAGTGTCTAATAACCCTACTGCCCCATAAATTGTGGGGACTTTACCTCCTATGACCAACAAGGAGGGTTATCCTTAACACAATGGTGGGGAATATTGCCCCGTCTTACAATGACTCACCTAGGGTCAACTTATCTAGGATAGTCTAATAACCCTAGGGCCCCACAACTGTGGGGAATTTAACCCTTGAACAATAGGAGGGTTACCCACAATGACTTTACATGACTTGTTACATTATAGAAACTCCTGATTGGAACATCGGGGAAAGACATGACTCAATTACATTATAAACACATCCTAGAATAAACATCAGGGTATAATACATAATATATACAAGTGAATACATTCCGAAGTTAAAATTACATCAACAGACACCTACCCAATGAATGTATTCCTTCTTAAAAATTATTTTGTCTAAAAATTTTCATGAGTCATGTACATAGGCCCTGGTGTGTTCTTTTGTTTGTTTTCTTTGTTTTGAATGTTTGCTTGATATTAGCAATTTTTGTGTCCTGCACATTCAGTAATGGAGAAAAATTAGTCTCTCTCAAGATTTCATCACTATGAACTTCAATATGTTGTCAGTTTCAATTTTTCCTAGCATGCTTTAGGATTTGTTTTATATGTTGATGACTTCCAATAAGTGCAGGATTCCAGATTAATACATTTCTATCTTGATCAATATCTTTAGATATGCTTTATTCTACAGTGAAGGTCGTGAACATAACTGGTTCCTCTGGCCTCAAGTCTCATTAGTGTATAAAAACATACCTTTATAACCTGATTGACCTTATCTATTATGGATTCTATCATAGTTGTGCAGAAAAATAATTTTTATTGCGGATTGCAAGATGGGGAGTCTCATCACGAGCCAACCCACTAGGTTCATAGGTGCTTGGTGGAATGACATCTTCGCCATATAACTGGGGGGATGGATTTTATTATTCATGGAATATGGGATATCCTATCATAGGTAGGCCCATTCATGATCTGCGAACCATCAGTGAGTAACACTATTGTTATATGGATACCAAGCCATGCTAGTGTGTTGCAATCCATATGCAACTAAATCCTTGTTTTTTTTGTAAGAAAATTATTGTACATAAGGATAGTAGGGTCTTATCACAAGAAATCCCTGCCATGAATATGGATTTGAATTTGGACTGAAATTATTATTAGATGCTTCCCAGGCCATGATAGTTGCTTTCAGTGTCACAACTGGAAGATAAGAAGTCTCCTTACCGGGATCGCTTGTTCAGTTTCCAGATCAGGTTTGTGAATGGAACTTATGACCATATTGGAGCAGTGGTATTATGTTGATAAATTTTTTGAATTCTCATTAGAAAAAAAAAAAAGAGAAGATCTTGGTGACTTATGTTAGAAATCTAGAATATGCCTAGGTTTGATTTTAGGTTCAACTTAAACTATGTGCGTATGCTTGCTTGATGGTAACAGATCCCTTCTATCCTTCATTCCCTTGAATCAAATTTGCATTATCTTTAAATTGATCATGGATGGGAGTGTACGAATGATTTTTTTTATAATCCCCCTCGTTGATTTCATCCTCATATAAGCATTTTCAATAAGTTTCAGGTTATCATTTTTGTTACTAACATGTTTTATATGCGAAAGAGTTCTTGTTTTACAGAGATAACTGGTTCTTCCCAGCCAGTCACCATTTGTTGTAGGTACAACATATCCCATGTTATCCAAAACATGGGAGCCCCAATTACACTTACAAAGGTAACTATTATGTATTTATTAAGTCATTTTGGGATCCCCATAACATTTATCATGGTATCTTCTTTGATTTAACTTATCTGAATTTTTGGAATTTATGTATGATTTGTGTGATTTTGGAGAGTTGTGGAGGAATATATTTTAATAAAAAATTTCATCCCACAACCCACAATGTAGATTGTGGGAGCTTGAAGTTTATTATTTTCGAGTTTTCCAACCTGCAACCCCCATCCCGCAATTTCCGGAATGTGGAATGTGGGAGATTTTTTGTAAGTAAAGTGCGTCATCCCAAAAACCACAATCCGCAAATTGCAGGATGTGGATTGCAAGAGTATTTTGATTTATTTATTTTTTGTGTGGTCCCACAACTCGCAAATTGTGGGATGTAGATTACAGAAGAGATTGAATAAAACTTTAGTACTTTTATGATCCTGCATCCCGCAATTGTGGAACACGGATTGAGGGATGGTTAATAAAATTTAAACCTCGCGTTATGATCCCACATCCCTCAAGGTTTAATCTTGACCATCCATTTATTTTAATCAAATGTTCCTAATTTGACCCCCGAAAAATTTATATATAGGTTGGTCTTTTACGATTTCTTTACCATTTTACTGTTGCAAATTACTATGCTACGTGAATTTTCTTTGCGTTTTTTACCAGGCAATGTTGTTGTAGTCCAGTTTGATTACATGTTAGTGTCTTAGTCATTTCTTCATTCAAATTGATTACTGTGGTTTAGCTTGAATTAGGTTTGATTTCTCGCTTCATGTTGTTTTTAAACAGAGTTTTATCCAATTTCCAAGAATGGCAAGAATTACCCGCTGCAAAATCCTTCAAAAGGATATGTTAACCAAGGACCTGAACTTTAGTATTTTATCAGACACCAGTGGAAGAATCACTAATACTTACCTGATTGAATGGCCTAGTTTTTATGCAATTTTTGACAATGACAAATTTTTTGATATCCAAAGCAACCAGTTATCCTACCAAAGAATCAGGGATTCTGGGATTCACTCCATTACTTCCAGACCTTCTATCCTCCCCTATAATGATGTGGTCAAATGGATCATGAACACGTGAACCCAAAATACTGTTCTTTCAACGATAGTGCAGGGTCACATCTAGACAATTTCCTTCCCGAGGTATTTACCAGGGCGTATGGCCTTAAATCGGCTAGAAAACTCCTCAACGCAGAATTTGTTCAGTCCTCTAAAACCAGGTTCAATTTCAATGAAATGTTAAAATATTGGATGCACAAACCTAGTTAATTATCCCAGAGGACTGACGACCTTTACCCTATCACCTCATTCAAAGAACCCTATTCCTTATTGGCAGCCATGTTATGCAAACTGTATGGCCTTCCAAACTGTTCTATGTTCAAGGCTGAATGGGCTCTAGTAGCTCATCATGCTTTAACAACGGGTGATTCCTTCCCATGGGAATCCATCTTGTCACTAGAACTCAAAACCTCTATCCAATACTACAAGAATGCCACTACTAGAAAGAAGCCCAATTTCTTCTTTTCGTCCTTCATTTGTGATGTATTTTTGCACTAAGTTCCAATATCCCAACTTGGGATGGAACTGGACTTTACCGGCTCCTCCAGTGCCGATTTATTATTCATAATTGTGGGTTACTAACTATGCATCCAGGTTCTATGATATATGTGAACACTTCCTCGGCAGCATCTATTTTCCAATATTCAAAGAGGAAGCTCCTGCATTTTCAGCTGAAGCCAGAAATTTCATTGCTACAATGGGTGATTGGTACGATGGTAAGTCTTTTTCGTACATCAGGATTTAGGGTGGTAACACTATTCACATGCTACCCAGGATTTTCCTTCACAGGTTGGTCCTAGAAGAAGTGGCTTTCCATACTGTAACTGATGGGGTTTATAAGAAACTTGTTGGCCGTAAGAAAAAGGATTGGCCCAAATTCCCTTTGAACCTTGGATCGTTGGTTATCCCAACTTCAACCTAGGCTATAGTACTGGGTGAACAGATGGCTTCCTTGAATCTCGGCTTTGCTAGCAAGAGAAGACATGATCCCAAGGGATTCCTTGATGCTCACTTTAAGAAATACCATATCAAAATTGCTTATGTGCATGGGGAATTTCTCGATGATTCCATTTACTAGGGTGTCAATACATTTTTTGAAGTCTTGGATACATCCAAAAGTAAAGATGATTAAAGTCACATGTTACATCATCAAAAGGAACTTAAATACATGATTCAGAGTTATAGAGCAATGCAAATGGACCTCTTGGAGAAAATTATAAAGGATAGAGAATAAATGGAAGCCCAAGCAAAAAAAGTTCCATCAATGGAAACCCATCCAGATGGGGACAAAGGAAAAGGTCTAATGGAAAACCTCCAAGAGGAAACTATTGCTCAGCAGGTGAAAGACTTGATGCATACCTAAAAGCAATCAAAACAGAAGTTGGGAGTGATGACCTCTATACTGGACACTCAGGAAGCTGCATCTGCTCAGACTGTTGCTGATATCCAGGTGATTACTGTAGTCACTCAACCAAATGATGATCAAGAAATGGCTGAGCAAAATCCATTTAAAAGACTAAAGATCCAGGTTTCTTCCTCTTTGACTCCTACTATAAATTTAGATGATTCTGAGTTGGAAGAAGAAGTAATAACCTTCGCGCCTATCAATGAAGAAGTGGATCAATATTTGCAACCATTCAAAAATTTTCTCAATGGTAATGGTAAGAAAGGTTTTATCTGTGTCCCTATAGTTTTACAATCTAATTTTGTTTCCAGCTCCTCATCTTCACCATTGCTCCTTTCATCAATTCAAACTTTGTTTACTTTACCTGTTGGAGCAACCCTATCACTTGCAATGTCTCAACTGTATGAGGCTCTAACCTCTACATCTGTATCTATGACATATGCTTCTATTGAAACCACTACATTGCAACCTTCTACTACAAAAGAACCATTTTTAAAGATTTATCTACACATACCCTGAGTTACTCTATCCTTGTCATCTATTCTTGAAAATATATTGATGCCTTCCTCACCATTCTTAGCTTTCAACATTCACTTCCCATCCTATGAAACTTCAACCCCACTCTTCTCTCCAACCTCTGAGGTACCCGATGTAGATAATATTTTTGCTTCCACCACTCACATTAATATGCCCATTCCCCCTCATATCATCACTCAGACATCCTCTTTGGTATCCATAGTGATTGGTACTTCTACATCCACTGAGCCAATAGTTGAGTTTGATGAAGAAATTGTCATCTCTCTTTGGTATTATTATTAGAACAATGCTGATAAACTAGTGGTTAAAAAGGGAAAAAATAAAGACTAGGGATCAAAGTGGTATGGATGTATCTGTCACTGATAAAATAGTCTGGACTCAATAGTTCGATGACCCACAAGTAGATGCAGCAGATACAACTGCTGCTTTGGGGGTATTCACAGGTGCCAATTTCCATGCTGTTAACACCTTGAACAGAGAGGTTGACAGGAGAAAAGAAGAGATAAGCAAGTTGAAGGAAGAGCTTGAAAATACTAGAAGGGAACATGGGACTCATGTTGCTGATCTTATGAAGACATCTCAGGACAAGCATAATGAGCTACAGGTCAAAAGTGCTTCTCTTCAGCTTGAGTTGCAAAATGAGAAGACTGAAAATGCGATTTTTACACAGAAGATAGCCTCACTTAAAAAAAATGCGAAGATGCAACTGCAAGTGCAACTTTCTCTTTGTTCTCCAGGTTTTCACAAGACAAATTTAAAGAATTGACTATTAGAACTGATCAGGAGCATTATTTGTTAATACATGACTTGTTACAGTCTTTGAATGATATTTATGAAACTCATATTGCTTTTGGTTAGATGTCTGTTGTCCTTGAAGATCAGGTATAAAAATGATAACAAGCATCCAAAGCTTATGATTCTATTTTAGATTGGAAAATATATATGAAGGACAAACCATAAAACATTATCATTCTCAGCAGTTTTCAGTTGAAAAACGTTAGAACTGTACTAAGTTCTTAGCTTGACCTTAATTAAATGGTTGAAAATACCATCAAGAAATCACAAGCCATGTGTGGAAGAAGGTGGTATGCTATTGTTGGTATCATAGAGGCATTGCATTTTCCCACAGTGGATCTTATCGAGAACACCTATCCACCTAGACTGATGATCGAGCAGGTTGAATGCCGATGAGATGAAGCAAAGAAGAAAATCCAGGGACTCGATCATATCACCATTGAATACGTGGATAAGTTAATCAGACAATCTTTGGCTATTTGAGGGAAAGATCCATATTTACATCCGCATTTGGAATAAGTTAGCTCAAAACGAAATGGAGAATTATAAATGTGATGCTCAACTTGGGCTCGAATCAACTAACTATCCAAACATTGAGGAATTGTTAGGGACTTGGAATAGATGGCGGGATTTCCTTGGATATTAGTTTTATTTAGATTTTTCAATCCCAATTTGATGGGAATCTACTTCTTGTAATAATTATTTAAAGGGTGGGTTTCAAAGGTAATAGGGACTTTTGGAAGGGAATAATCTGGACAAGAGACTGGAGATACCTCTCTTTACCTGAGGTTTTGTAAGTTTTTGTAGACTTTATTTAATACAGTATCGATATTCTTTCATATATATTGTTGTTTATTTGATTACGTTTCCTTAACGAATTATGATTTTTCCTGTTTCAGATGGATCAATATTGGTGTTAGTCCTTTGCAATTAATGAGTTCATTTATTCACAACCTTGATTTCTCTATGTTAGTGATTTATGTACTGATAAATTTTTAAAGAGTTTATTCCGTTAAAATCTGTATCTATTTCTGCAAATGATTACATAGTGAAATTAGATAAAATATATATTGATTGTATAATTAACATACTTAGATGTAGGTTGACCTTGAATGTGTTAATTTTAAGTTGTTGTTAGTTAATTTTCATTAATTGATTTTAATTTAAATGATAAGTAAATGATCTTGTTTACATTTTTGTTAATCTGATTAAATGCTTATTTGTCTTACATCTCAGGTTGATTTTTGAACAAACCAAATACCTCTCTTAGAACAGTGTAGATCTAGATTAGATTTCCTTTTACAATTAGATCACATTTTCCTTTTATTTCCCTCATCAATCCATTTTTCCTTCATAGGAAGACTGATCCTATTGGATCTAAACTCATTGACTCAGAGAGTGCCAATGGAGGATAAATATCCGTGGGTGTTAACCACACCAAACAACTCGAGGATAGGGTAATACTTGCGTAGGATTGGATGATTTCTTTGGCTGGGTTTTCATCCTCTGTTGTGAGCCTTGGACACCTTTTCAGCCACATACACACATGAGGCCTCAAAAATCAGAAAAAACGTCATTCCCATCGCTAGAGTGACAATTATCGGGTGCCAGAAAAATTCATTTTCAATTTTTTTGTTTTTTTAATCTGTTTATCTATAAAAATTTTGATTTTAACTTATTCGTGGAAATTTTTCTTGGAAATTTTGAGCCATATGTACTAGTGCTGACATGAGGTGAGAGAGAGGACAAGGAGGAAGAGTGAGATCTACATAAGACATCTTATTATTTCATTTTTCCATCTTGTGATATTGTATTAGTGAGAGAACTATTCAGAGGAAGTTTGCAAGGTTTTCTCCTTTATGGTTTCCCAAAGTAAAATATTTGTTCTTGTGTATCTTCTCTATATTATGTATCTTTTTTTGCTTGTTATTTTTTCATATAAATATCCTAATAAAATTTAAATTAGAGTAGAAAAACTAGCATGGTATTAGAGCCTCTATGAAACAAGCCACCATGCAGCAGCGAAAAGTATGGACTCCTAGTTCAAGGTCTTCTCTCCATAAATCATCTAGAAAACATGGTTAGGATAACTCACCCTAGGAGGGTGAATCTTTTGGTGGAAGAAAAATAAAACTTGGAGAATTTTTATTGTGGGACACTATGGGAAGAAAATAGGGCATCAAGTTTCAAAGTCTTCCCACCACAACTTTAAGAAAATGACCTTACTAAGAAACTCACCTCAAGGAGGTGGATATTTCTATATAGACAAAATTAAAAAATTCTACGTTTGAAAAATTAGGGTTAGTCTAACAAACCCTAGGTCATCCAGCGCCGGAACTAGGTCCGGCACCTGAGATTGGTAAGATCTAAATCTATGCTTTATTCTACAGTGAAGGTCGTGAAGGTAACTGGTTCCTTTGGCCTCAAGTCTCATTAGTGTAGAAAAAAATACCTTTATAACTTGGTTGACCTTATCTATTATGGATTCTATCATAGTGGTGCATAAAAATAATTTTTATTGCGGATTGCAAGATGGGGGGTCTCATCGTGAGCCAACCCACTAGGTTCATAGGTGCTTGGTGGAATGACATCTTTTCCATATAACTGGGGGGATGTATTTTAGTATTCTTGGAATATGGGATATCCTATCATAGGTTGGCTCATTCATGATCTATGAAGCATCAATGAGTAACACTATTGTTATATGGATACCATGCCATGCTAGTGTCTTGCAATCCATATGCAACTAAATCCTTGTTGTTTTTTTGTAAGACAATTATTGTACCTAAGGATAGGGGGTTCTTATCACATGACATCCTTGCCATGAATATGGATTTGAATTTGGACTGAAAGTGTCATTAGATGGTTCCCAGGCCATGATAGTTGCTTTCAGTGTCACAACTGGAAGACAAGAAGTCTCCTTACCGAGATGGTTTGTTTAGTTTCCAGATCAGGTTTGTGAATGGCACTGATGACCATATTGGAGCAGTGGTATTATGTTGATAAAGTGTTTGAATTCTCATTAAAAAAAAGAAAAAAAAGAAGAAGATCTTGGGGACTTATGTTAGAAATCTAGAATATGCCTAGGTTTGATTTTAGGTTCAACTTAAACTGTGTGCCTATGCTTGCTTGATCGTAACAGATCCTTTCTATCCTTCATTCCCTTGAATCAAATTTGCATTATCTTTAAATTGAAAATGGATGGGAGTGTATGAATAATTTTTTTTATAATCCCCCTTGTTGATTTCATCCTCATATAAGCATTTTCTATAAGTTTCAGGTTATCATTTTTGTTACTGACATGTTTTATATGCGAAAGAGTTATTGTTTTGCAGAGATAACTGGTTCTTCCCAGCCAGTCGCCATTTGTTGTAGGTACAATAGATCTCATGTTATCCAAAACATGGGAGCCCTAATTACACATACAAAGGTAACTATTATGTATTTCTTAAGTCGTTTTGGGATCCCCATAACATTTATCATGGTATCTTCTTTGATTTAACGTATTTGAATTTTTGGAATTTATGCATGATTTGTGTGCTTTTGGAGAGTTGTAGAGGACTATATTTTAATAATAAAAAAATCATCCCACAACCCACAATGTATATTGTGGGAGCTTGAAGTTTATTATTTGCGAGTTTTCCATCCTGCAATTTCCGGAATGCGGAATGCAGGAGATTTTTTGTAAGTAAAGTGTGTCATCCCACAACCCGCAACTGACAAATTGTAGGATGTGGATTGCAGGAGTATTTTGATTGATTTATTTTTTGTGTGGTCCTGCAACTCATGAATTGCGGTATGTAGATTGCGGAAGAGATTGAATAAAAATTTAGTACTTTTATGATCCCGCATCCTGCAATTGTGAAACACGGATTGCGGGATGGTTAATAAAATTTAAACCTTGCGTTATGATACCGCATCCCTCATGGTTTAATATTGATTGTCCATTTATTCTAATCCTCCGGTCCTAATTTGACCCCCGAAAAATTTATATATAGGTTGGTCTTTTATGATTTCTTTAGTCCTTTGCAATTAATGAGTTCATTTATTCACAACCTTGATTTCTGTCTGTTAGTTATTTATGTGTTAATAAATTTTTAAAGAGTTTATTCTGTTAAAATCTGTATCTATTTCTGCAAATGATTACATAGTGAAATTAGATAAAATATATATTGATTTTTTAATTAACATACTTAGATGCAGTTTGACCTTGAATGTGTTAATTTTAAGTTGTTGTTAGTTAATTTTCATTAATTGATTGTGAGTTAAATGATAATTAAATGATATTTTTTACATTTCTGTTAATCTGATTAAATGCTTATTTGTCTTACATCTCAGGTTGATTTCTGAACAAACCAAATACCTCTCTTAGAATAGTGTAGATCTAGATTAGATTTCCTTTTACAGTTAGATCACATTTTCCTTTTATTTCCCTCATCAATCCATTTTTCCTTCATAGGAATACTGATCCTATTGGATCTAAACTCATTAACTCAGAGAGTGCCAATGGAGGCTAAATATCCATGGGTGTTAACCACACCAAACAACTCAAGGATAGGGTAATACTTGCGTAGGATTGGATGAATCCTTTAGCCAGGTTTTCATCCTCTGTTGTGAGCGTTGGACACCTTTTCAGCCACATACACACCCGAGGCCTCAAATATCAGAAAAAAATGCTATTCCCATAATTATAGTGACAAATATTGGGTACCAGAAAATTTCATTTTCAATTTTTTTTTTTTTTTTAATCCATAAAAATTTTGATTTTAACTTATTCGTTGGAATTTTTCTTGGAAATTTTGAGCCATATGTACTAGTGCTAGCATGAGGTGAGAGAGAGGACAAGGAGGAAGAGTGAGATCTACATAAGACATCTTATTATTTTATTTTTCCATCTTGTGATATTGTATTAGTGAGAGAACTATTTAGAGGAAGTTTGCAGGGTTTTCTCCTTTATGGTTTCTGAGAGTAAAATATTTATGTCTTGTGTATCTTCTCTATATTATGTATCTTGTTTTGCTTGTTATTTTTTCATATAAATATCCTAATAAAATTTAAATTAGAGTAGAAAAACTAGCATGGTATTAGAGCCTCTATGAAACAAGGCACTATGCAGCAGCAAAAAGTAGGGACTCCTAGTTCAAGGTCTGCTCTCCACAAATCATCTAGAAAACATGGTTAGGATAACTTGCCCTAGGAGGGTGAATATTTTGGTGGAAGAAAAATAAAACTTGGAGAAATTTTATTTATTTTTATTGCAGGACACTATGGGAAGAAAATAGGGCATCAAGTTTCAAGGTCTTCCCACCACAACTTTCAGAAAATGACCTTACTAAGAAACTCACCTCAAAGAGGTGCATATTTCTATATAGACAAAATTCTAAAATTCTACGTTTGGAAAATTAGGGTTAGTCTAACAAACCCTAGGTCATCCAGCTCCGGAACTAGGTCGGGCACCTCAGAATGGTAAGATCTAAATCTATGCTCTTTCCATTTTAGGTTCTCATTTCAAAATGACTCATCACACCCAACTTGAGGATAATATTGGGGGTGCTAACAAATTTCAATCATGGAAGTATAGGATCTCCCTCATCCTTGAAGAAAATGATTTGGACCAGTATATCAATAAGGAAGTTCAAGAACCAGAGGGATATGAGGCTAAGGCTATCCATAAAAATAAATTGGTTAAGGACAAGAGAATCATTGTATATTCTATTCAGGATCATCTCATCCCCCATTTGTCATCCTTGAAGACACCTAAGGAAGTTTTAGATGCTTTGACTAAGATGTTTAGAGGAAAGAACATCAACTGAAAGATGACATTGAGGAACCAACTGAAGAATGTGAATATGGAAAAGTAAAATACCATCCAATCCTACTTCACATGGGTTTCTCAAATCAAGGAACAACTTGAAACAGTCAAAGAGAATGTATAAGAATGAGAGATTGTTATGACCACCTTGAATGGTCACCCAGTATCATGGGATTAATTCATTGAAGGAATATGTGCTAGAAGGAAATTGATCACTTTAAACAAACTCTGGGAAGAGTGCATATAAGAAGAATCTCAGCTCATAACAAGAGAAGAGAATATGGGAGAAACTGAAGACTAAGCTCCCACAGTTCACACCAGAATAAATCATATAAATTATGAGGACCATCATCACAACAAAATGGATGACCCACATCACAAAAGACAAAAGAAATTCAGAAGAGATCCTTCCAATATTTGATACTACACTTGTGATGAAAATGTACACTTCTCCAGATATTGTCCCAAAAAAAAGGTTCCTTTAGCAAGAAGTTAAACAAGAAAAAAAATCATGTTCACATCACTGAAGATGATGAACCAACAACAAAAAGATTCAAAGAAGAAATAACTGGTTCTTCAAGTGATGAATAGTATGTCCAAATCTCATCACTCATGGGACCTATCTCACATGGAAGCAATGATTCAATTGTATATAGTGGGGCATCCGAAAATATGATGGGATACAAATAATCATTCGTCAATCTATCTGAGCATGACTCACCTCACAAGGTGAAACTTGGGGATGATTATCAATATCTGATAAAAGGAAGTGGAGAAGCTTCCGACAAATACTTGAAGATGAAAGATGTGCTATATGTTCTAGGATTGGAGAAGACCCTTCTCTCGATCTCTTCACTATATGCAAAGGGAATAAGGGTTTCATTCATTGATGTCCAAGTAGTAATGTGTCCAAAAGGAAATACAATATATGCTACAACCATGATATGAGAGAAAGAGGGAGGCTTGTACACGTTGAAGGGAAAACCTGAATAAAAATTAATTTGTGAATCCATAGAACCAAGTGAACTATGGAAGAGAAGGATTGCACATGTGTACTATTAAGAACTATCGATTGTAAGAAAAGTGGTTTTAGGATTTCCAGAAATCTAGACAAAACATGAAAAATTTTGCGAGGGATGTTTGCAAGGAAAGAACGTAATGAATACATTTCCCAGTAGTGAAACCAAAGAAAAATGAATAGTGGATATATTCCACTTCGATGTCTGCGGGCCCATGTCATCTAGCTCACTAAGAGGGTATGTATACTATGTTTCCCTTATAGATGATTTATCCTATAAGACTTGGATATATTTATTGAAAGGTAAAAATGAAGTATTCATCAAGTTCAATAAATTAAAATCCTTGGTTGAAACTCACAACGAAAGGAATATCAAGACTCTGTGATCATATAATGGCGGATAATTCACCTTGGAATAATTCAAGGAAATTTGTAGAGAATCTGGGATTAAGAGGGAGCTAACCACTCCATACAATCCCCATTAGAATGGAATTGTAGAATGAAAGAACATAATTATTTTGGAAGCAATGAAAGCAATGATACATGACCAAGATCTTATGATGCACTTATGGGAAGAAGCATCAAGGACATCTCTGTATGTATATAACTGTCTCCCCACACAACTAAATTTGAACTCAAATACGACGAGTAAATATGAAAAAATTCAACAAAATTGACTGTTTCATTGGATTTCACCTTTAAAATTATGAATTTTCATCATTTTTTTAAATTGAGACTTGGACTTGTTGGATATCCGATGGCCGTTAAAAAGACGACGACTACCAATGGATAATTGTTGGTATATGGTTGGATAACCAGCAAGGACATGTTATGATTTTTTATGGAGATTGATTTTTTAAGATCGATAATCTTCATTCAAGCTCTTTATGAGAAAATGTCAAATAGAAATATTCCTGATCTAGATGAACAAAAACACCAATTGCTTGCTAGATTATGGGGATAGGGGTACTAATAGAATAATATGGCATGTTAAATGGTTCAATTTGTTGCACTTCCTTATTTTTGAGGTTAGTATTAGGTTGAGTAGGTAGGTGAGGTCGTAATGGTACGTTAATTGGTGTAGGGTTAGCAGGGATTTGTAGCTGTGGCTGCTAAAACTATGGGTGAGGGAACTGAATTCGTGGGCAAGGATTTCTCCAGTTTGGGGACCAATGAGTTGGGTTATTTGGTTGTGATGACCATGACATCCATGGTGTACGATATTGCATTGTAGGTTGAGTTGATGGGTACATGGTTAATTTGTGTTTTCTTGGACTGAAACTTGGAATTGTTAGATTAGAGACATGCATTGATGTTGTGGGATGTTTCCATCCTCGAACATTAATGACACTAACAATTCGAGCATCAAAAACCATACCTATATATTAACTAATCTGTTGCATGGGGAAAAAATTGAAATTTCTTAAATTTGTGCTTACAGTGCTTCTTCGATAGACAATCCATTAATACACTTTAGTATCTATTCTAGAGTTTAGAAAGTAGTTATGTAATAAATTGGTGCTAGATTCTAAATTTGATAGATATATATATGGACAAACTAATTATCAAAACCCCCATTAAAACTATGCAGAAGAAGATTGAATCACTTCTCTCTAGTTTTTGTTTATAACAATAGATCTTGTAGATTAAGTTTTGGAAGGTTAAGCTTTTAGTCATAGTTGGCCTTGTAGCATGACAATTCAACATTGTGAATTAACTTTAGAATGTTAAGTGTTTTATTGGTATATAGTTGGTTTTGTGCTAATCTTAGAGGTTTAAATTAACCTTCAATATTAATACATTCTTGTATTTTTCACTTTATAGTTGGATTCTACATTTTCTCCATATTTCTCATCCATAATTATTGATTGTGTAGAGTTATGGCTAGTTTCCAACTCCTTTATATGATAAAAATATCCAAATCTATTAGTCAAGTACTATCCATTTTGCAACCAAATTAACATGACCTTGAGTTGTTGCATCATCAATAAGTCTAAGATAACCTTGTGGAATATATATTACTTTATGGAAAATTAGTATGAATTTGAAATTTTACATATGGAAAGATAAATTGCAATTAAAAAAAATTATGTGCATGTGGAATGTGACTTCAACAATATAACATTTAGAACGTGTTTGACATAAAATATTTGATATTATTAAAATTATAGTGAATTTCAACTCTGAAAAACCTTAGAGTGTCTTGTTTCATAATAGTGGAACCAATATTCATATTTGCAATGATACTCCTATACTTTATTTACTTTCTTGTTAGACCACAATATGTTTTTCTTGAGTTTCTTTACCATCTTTGGTAATTTAATGTAGTAGTGGAGAAAGTGTGCAAACCATTTTTTTGTAAAACAATCCTACTTCAATGATAGAACTAAACAATGAAAATACGCAAACACTAACAACTGAAATATAAATGATCCAAAATAATTGCAACATCTTCAATATGTTCATAATTTACTAAGGTTACACCACCACTTGGTCATAGTTAGAGGGTGTTTAGGTGGGGGTATATATTAGTACTTGGTCATAGTTAGAGGGTGTTTAGGTGTGGGGTATATATTAGCAATTGGTCATAGTTAGAGGGTGTGTAGAGTGTCTTGTTTCATAATAGTGGAACCATTATTCATATTTGCAATGATACTCCTATATTTTATTTACTTTCTTGTTAGATCACAATATATTTTTCTTGAGTTCCTTTAACAGCTTAGGTAATTTGATATAGTAGTGAAGAAAGTGTGCAAATGATTTTTTTGTAAAATAATCCAACTTCAATGATATAACTAGATAATGTATATACACAAACACTAACAACTGATCTATATATATGATCCAAATGAATTGCAACTTATTCAATTTGCTCATAATTTCCTAAGGTTACAACAACACTTGGTCATAGTTAGAGGGTGTTTAGGTGGGGGGATATAATTAGCACTTGGTCAATTATAAGTTCCACTTTAATTGCATTTATTTTATGAATTAGTTAATATTTTTTTGACAGAAACATGTATTGTTTATATTAAAGAAATAGTGGTGGAACCACTGACATAGTTACATCAAAAGGTATTTTCAAATGCCATACAACAATTTGAAAATGACAATGTGATCTAATTGTCCAAAACATGAAAGTATTCCATAGAGATAAGCTTAAACATAAAACATAATATTTATCGGCTAACATAGCTATGAATGTAAATGGATAGTTACATCATGATGAAAAGGGTTTTTCAAATGCCATACAACAATTTCAAAATGACAATGAGATATAATTGTCCAAAACCCAAAAGTCTACCATATAGGTAAGCCTAAACATTAAACACAAAACATAGCAATTATCAACTAACATAGCTGCAAATGTAAATGAACATTTACCTCATGATGAAAAGGTTTTTTGAAATGCAATATAACCATTTGAAAATGACAATGAGATCTGATTGTCCAAAACCTAAATGTATGCCATATAGACAAGCTTAAACATTAAACATAAAACATAACAGTTATCATCTAACATAGTTGCGAATGTAAACGGGTAGTTACATCATGATGAAATTTTTTTTCCAAATGCCATACAACAATTTCAAAACAACAATGATATCTAATTGTCCTAACAATGAAATTCTGCCATATAGAGAAGCCTAAACATAAAACATAAAACATAATAGTTATAAGCTAACATAGCCGTGAATGTAAACAAATAGTTACATCATGAAAAGTTCTTTTGAAATGCCATACAATAGTTTAAAAATGACAATGCGATCTAATTGTCCAAAACCTGAAACTATTCCATATAGACAAGCCTAAATATTAAACATAAAACATAACAATTATCAACTAACATAGCTGCAAATATAAATAAATAGTTACATCATGAAAATGTTTTTTCAAATGCCATACAAAATTTTGAAAATGACAATGAGATCTAATTTTCCAAAAGATGAAACTTTGCCACATAGACATGCCTAAACATTAAACATAAAACATAACAGTTATCACCTAACATAGTTATCATCATCTAACTAGAAACCATGGAATTAGCAGAGACAAAGCATAAGGAGAATTAGGTTACCAGAATCTGACTATCCCATCATAGACGAGGAATAAAATAGAAAGAACTCATCATCCCAGTATCGCATATTATCCTCCAATGCCTAATTAATACTCGTAAATCATTCATTACATACCGACTCCATCTCAAATCCTCCATATGCCTACCTCCTGTGAACTGATGGAAGCAAGTACTATCTTGATAGGAAAATGCATTTCCCATGGTGAGGTCACTGCTCACCAGGATATTCTGAATAGGATCCTAATTTGTAAATTCATTTGGACAAACTATGTAAATTTCAGCCTCTTGATGGATGTTTCTACATGCCGAGTCAATCACCAAACCATTAGATTCCCTTCCAAATTTGGATGTTGCGATTGCAGTGTGCAAAAATGAAAATCATGAAACAGTGGGGAGTTGGACTGGCGGGGTGGTGAAAGGAAAAAAAAAGAAAGGTGGTGACATATTCGTTCATGATCAACAATGAATATCCCTATTTGACCATCAAATCAATTGATGATTGTGTCTAGAGACGTATATTGATAAACGACCAAAACGCCCATAGTCACCAAAATCCAACACACAAGAAATTGTTGAAACTATAAATTTTGTAGTTTAAATAATAACTTAGATCATTTGAGTGGTTTTAGAATCTTCTGTTTATTCTAAAATAATGATGGTTGATTGCTCAAATCGAGAAAATGCAAAAAACTGTAAATTTTCAGTCAAATTTTAGTTGGTTTCAATGAAAAAATGATTAGAATAGTGGGGCATTTTAGTTATCATTTATCCTACACAATTGTGTCCTTGATCACATGAATTAGTAAATTTTATAATCCTAGTTCACCAAACATAAATATCGAATCTATCCAACCATAATTACTTCAAATTCGTAGGTGGGAACTTTGTCAGATATTAATTGATCCCAAGGAAAGCCGACGGTTTCCATAAATGACTAAAAAAAACTGGAAATATGGCAGTGTGAAAGTGGAGATATTGATAGTGTTTCAGCCAAGCGATTGGCAAATTTTCATTAAAAAATTGGAGAAATTTTGACGAAAAAGATGGTGGAGTTTTGACAAAGAGCGGTGATATTGGCGGTGTTTCGTCAAAATTTCGGCGAAAAAGCTGGCAGAGTTTCAGAAAAAAAGTTGTAATATTGGCAGTGTTTCAACAAAAATCAAGTGGAATTTCAGTGGAAAATATGGTGGAGTTTCAACAAAAATCAGTAAGATTGGTGGAGTTTCAGCAAAAAGTTGGCGGAATTTCAGTGGAAAAGCTGGTGGAGTTTTGACAAAGAGCGCTGAGATTGGTGGAGTTTCAGCAAAAAGTTGGTGAAATTTTGATGCAAAATATGGTAGATTTTTGACAAAGAGAGGTAATATTGGCATAGTTTCAACAAAAAGCTAGTGGAATTTTGGTGGAAAATTTGGTGGAGTTGTGACAACAAGCAGTAAGATTGACAGAGTTTCAGCTGGAACAGAATCTAGTGATGCCCGAAAGAAATTCAGTAGCCTTTTTTCGAATGTAGCAATTCACCTCGCCAATCATTTCCAACAATTTGTAGTGGTCCACTTATCATCTTTGGAATTAATTGGCCCATTACGAATGCTTATTTTCTTCTTTGGTCCCCGCACCTGTTTCTGCACATAATTCTTACACACAACTCATCAAGCCGACCCTCTGAAAAATTATTGAACCATATATCAAACTATACAAAAAAACAGAACAAGAAATGACACATATATTTACATACAACTTCCTGGAAGATATGCAAAAGATTAAAGAGTTTCAGGAATAGGAGGAGGCCCCTGTTCTTGTACCAATTGAGAATTTGCATTAGAAGAAACATGAGATGCAAATGCATCCTTTGAGGGAGGCTTATGGTAGAGTCGCAACCAATGACTACTGACAAATAGTGGTATCTATTGTTCATCAATCGTGGTCAATCACACAGTTCCATTATCAAATACTATGTCCAGTTTGTATGGTCCCAACCATCTGGTGCATAACTTCTTTTTAAAATCCTGCTTGAACTGTGAGTCAAATAATAAGGCCCAGTCTCCTTCATGGAACATATTTTTTCTTGATAAACCTACCATGCCACTTGGAGTGTTGCTATTGAATCACTGAATTATGACGTACATCAGCTGGACGTTTCTCATCGAGCTCATTCAATTGATTCAAATGGTCCTTTTGGGATTCTGTTAAATCCATGTTTGCTTCTAAAGCGGTTCTCAAATTTTTAATCTCGAATTCAATAGGGAAGACAACATTTTTACCGTACACTAATTCATAAGGAGAGAACCCTATGGTATTGTGCTATGTAGTTTGATATTCCCATAGTGCTTTCGTAAGTCTTTCGTCCAAGTCACTATGTTGATGATTCTTTACAACTTCTTGAAGAATAGATTCAATCACTTTTTTTGTACTTTCCACTTGACCATTGGCCCGTGGATGATATGGTTAAGTTATCCTATGTTGGGTGATATGATATATCTGCAAGAGGGCTTAAAATTTATGAGATACAAATTGTAGTCCCACATCTGTGACTATTTCCTTGGGCACCCCAAAATGAGTGAATATTTATTCAAAAAGGAAATGCACAACAACTTGATCAATTTTCTCTCATGAGGGTTGTGTCCTCCACCCATTTAGTCATGTATTCTGTGCAAACTAGAATGTAAACTTTTTGTTATGAAGGAGGGTTAATAGGCCCTACAAATTCCAGGGCCCATATATCAAAAGGTTCAACCACCAACTGTGGTTGAAGTGGCATCTCATCCAATATATTAGGTTGACCCATCCTTTGGAAAATGTCCTTGTTAATGCAAAATATTTCTCAACTTGCTACACTGCCTACTACACATACAGACATCCATTTCCTAACCTTTTCCCCTCATTTTTGACCTCCACACCTATGTTTCAACCTTATTCTCTCTAAAAAATGCTCAATTTTTTTAAAAAGGGCCTAAAAACCCACAAAAGAGCTAAAAATCTCACAAAGGGGATAAAAACCCAAAACAAGCTAAAGAACAACAAAAAGGGGCTTAAAACCCTAAGAAGGGCCTAAAACCCTAATTAAGGTCCAAAACCCTAAATGAGAGAAAAGGACAAAAAAACTATAAATATAGGGTGGAGGTCCCCATCACAACATGACATATTCTCTCCGTCGTTCTTATACTTGCATGAGTACTTTAAGAAACCATCACTCTTAAACTACTCATATCAAGTCACCAAACATTCCATTTTCCCCACTTTCTCCCATTTTGTGTGTTGATTCAACCTCCATACTACCAAACTTGTGGAGAAGCGGTATCATTCTGAGTTAGGGAACGGTGGGCCCCTTTGAAGTAAATCAGAAGGTATAACAATCTCATTATTTTCTATTAGTTTTATATATTGTTTGTATTTGTTTATTTTTGTTGCTAATATTTTTTTTTTCAGCTATCTCTTCCATTCCAAACTCTACCCTTTCGTCCCTTTGACGGAATGGAGGTGCATTTGCACGTAGTCGGGGTTTTTACTCAACTACAGCTTTGGTGACTCCACCGGGTAGATCCCATTGGATCCTGTTGATCCCTATTTTGTAACTATTCTTAGCTGGTAATTTACTCTTTTGGAATCTATTTTGTCACTTTTTGACATATTTCTTATCATACAGCTTATCATTTAGCCCCAGGTATGAACGCATTTGGAATTTATGCAAGTCTTGGTTTATTTTTATTATTTTGTGATTTTACTAAGCAATTCTGTTATATTTGGAAATATGTCTGATATATGAATTTGTTTTTCATATCATAGTTTTTTAATGAGCCAAAAATATTGGACACACATTCATGCTATATATGCACAAAGCATATCCAGCTTGCCATTCAGCCTCCCGATTAGCCCGCGCACTGTTAGTCGACATATTCCCAAGTGATTAAAGCAAAAAATGGTGTTCAGCTGTTCTGTTGTACATGTATTTGATGTTACAATGATCCTTGCTCTGAGAAGGCTCTCCATCCTACTTTCTCCATTCGACACCACAATCCAAGTCCATGTCGATGAGAATCGATACGTCATAGTACACATGAGGAGAACCGATGTGCAAGAGAGCAGGAGGAATATTGTGTGTTGTCGTATGGTTGTTTGTTTTCCATAAAGGTCGAATATTTTAGGAGTGCTTGAGCACTGAAAGGGTCGACCCACTCATCCTTGTAAACATTATATATAGTCACCTCCAAGTGAGAGCACAGTTATCTAGCTAGCTCGTAAATATGTCAGTTGATATTACAAGAAGTTATGTAAAAACTATGTTCTAAATATTAATATAAGTTCTATTTTCACTGCGTATACTATGTTCTTTTTCTCATGAGTGATTGAATGAAATGCCACCCTGATTACTGAGAGGGCCCCTCAACAACCAATGGTCTCCATTCCTTTGTGTGTTCTTGTTATCTCCTTTCTTGCATATAAGTAGTTTCTATTTCTATTTTATTTATGCAAATTGGTTTCCTGTTAGTTAATATTGTTCATTTATTTGTTTCATGTAGCATATGTTTCATTATGAGTAATGATGTGCTATTAGTATAGTTTCTATTTCTTGAATTAAAGTAATCGGTCGCGTGCGTAGTTTGTTTCTAGTTTTCCTTTCAGTTTTCATTCCAGTTTCCTTTTCAAGCTTAATATCAAATGTTATGTTTGCAATTAAATAGAATTTGGTTAATTTAGCATCTTAGGTTTAGTTTGTAGTTAGAATTAGTTCTGTCAATTCTTGTTTAGCTATGAATTAGTTTAAGTTATATCCCATTTTTTTTTTTCATAATAGGGAATAGTCTCTTTACAAACATAAATTAGTACCAATAATCTCTTTGTTATTTCAAATTTTCACTAGGTTCAATTAGTGTCCTTTATGCATCCTATTCTCATGTGCATGAAATCCACTGATATTTAGAACATATAGGCCATGTACTTCCTAATTTCCATTGTTTTCCTCATATGTACTGTCATTTAGACCGTCCATTCAGACTGTCATTCAACCCTTCGTCCAGCCTTTAATATTTCTATTATGTTTTTAAAACCTGTTTAAAGTTCTGTTTATTTGGTTTTTGAATTATGTTATATTTTGTAACTAAACAATGGTTATATCTATAATCAGGACCTTAGTATAGATCATTTAAAGTATCTATAAAGTTCCATCCCTATCTTTCACCTCCTTTTACCTTAGTATGTTTTGAAGTGTGTTTTGTTCCGTCTCTTTTGTTTCTGATTTATTCATTGGTAACATTTGGTAATTATATCTCTAGTTAAGTTTAATTTGTCTTTGTGTTTAGGGTTATACATGTTAATCTCTAGCGAAGAACACTACTACTCTGTAAATTGGTTGTAGCATAGGACCTATTTCCTTCACTGTGTGGTTACTGAAAAGATTCGTAGAATAGGACTTAAAGAAGTTTTCTTTATTAAGTTTTATAGTTGTTTCTTTATCAAGTTTTCTTTATTAATTTTTCTACTTGTTTCTAAGTCATATTTTCCTTACACGTGTTTCATATAAGAGTAGTATACCTTTAACTTTCAAGTAATTACTAAAAGCGTTTTGTTTCTTAATTAATAGATGAATTGTTCATAATATCTTTTCCATTAAAGTCATTTGCTTATGGAGTAAATCACAATGTTTACTATCACCTATAATTGCACATTCCTTAGGTTGCATATATTTGTGGAAGTTAAGTTATATCTAATCCCATTCAGTTTCTTTACTTCTTTTGAAATCCATTTTGATGCACCTCCCTCTCCAGTCCCAATCACAACGAATGCATATCCTCAGAATCCCTAAGGAGAGTGGAACTAGGTAGTTTAGCTTAATGATTACATATTTGTTAGTTGCATGCATAATTTAGTTGTCAAAAGTCTTGAACATATCCAGTATTTGTAATATTCTTTCTGTTAATATCCTTTTGTGTATGGTTAGTTTCTGAAGTTATTTATGAGATTTCTAATTCCTAGGATAAGAAGTTGAATATCTAATCAATAGGTTTTACTTTCTTAGAATAGTATTGCTTACATATCCTTATTAATTATTGTTTATGGAGTAGAGTAGTATAGATTGATATTGCTTAAATATATTAGTGTTAGTTTTCCTAATTATCTCAGTAGTTGAACTTTTTGGAGTTTGACTCGAATTGGTAGCATTGGCCACCCCAGTATCCTCCCCCTCCTCATTTTACTCAGCATCAGTATTGGCCACAGGGGTGGAGGGGACAGTCCTAGCCCCAGCCACCACCTGTCTCTACACCTAATCATCCTTATCCTCAGCACTCATCAAATACCTAACAATTTTTACCATGGTTTGTGCCTCCAACTCCCCTTATTACACAAAAACCTCATCATTTCTAGAATACAAACCCTCCATGACCTATATTTTTACCTACACAACCGATACCTAACCCAAATAATAAGCTAGCTGAAGCTCTTGATATCATTGATTTGCAAACTCTTCCATCCTATGTTATTTCAACTGTACCCGTACATGAGATACAATTACGATCTGGAAGAGTTGTGAATGACAGACCTAGGTCATTAGTCATCATTCATGAAGAGAATGAATAAGAAGATCCCAATGAAGTCATGAATGATGTTATTTTGCAGGATGTGCCAAAAATTCCAGTGCATACCCATCCTCAACAAGAACCAACTCAAGAACGAAGAATCCCTCCATTTCCAAAACAATTAGCAATAGAAAAACCTGTAATCCATCTTGAGTACGATATTTTAAATGAATAAAAAAATGTCTGTGTCAAGATCCCTCTATTACAAGATATTAAGGATATACCAATTTATGGTAAAGTAATAAAGGAAATTTTTGCATTAAGAAACCAGGAAGGAAACAAAAAGACCCCCCCACTATTCATGTTATAGGAGAAATTTCTGAATGTATGACTGACCAGTCTAGAATTGCAAAGTATACACATCCAGGAAGTCTAGCAGTAACTCTTATCGTAAATAATACTTCCATAGAAAATACACTTATTGATTTAGGATCGACTATTAATATGACGACCACTGCATTCTTAGAAGTTTTACATTTGGGACAATTTCTCCAACCAAACCCTTCAATTCTGGAACTAGTAGATCGTACTACAATAAAACCTGCTGGGGTTTTGGATGACATTGTTGTATCAGTAGATTCATTGGAATATCCTGTTGATTTCATGTTAGTATAATCAAAGGATCCTTCTAAAGGAAACCCTATTATAATGTGAATACCATGGTTTGCTACCTCCAACACCTTCATAGGATGTAGGGACAGGGAAATGACCATTTCTAATGGGGTTTCCACAAAAAAGATGGCTTTATACCCCCATCAAAGCCTGTAACTGAAACCTTGTGGTGGTTATATAACCCCTTTGGGGATGAAATTATTGAATATCCTTTCTTTCCTAGTGACTAATACTGGGCACTTCATGAGCAGACTACTGAGAATTGTAGAAATTCAGGCCAGCAATAGATTAATTTTACCCACAACAATTATCAATTGATCATGCAAAATTGCTAACAAGAGAGACTGAATATGGAGCTATAACACAAAATTATATTAACTGAGTGTACAATAGCCAACCCTGTAATAAAATAGGTTGATGAATATATAGAATACATCAAGAGATCGAATGCATAAGGAGGCATCCAAAACTAGCATAAAGCAGGCTTACCCAAAATAGGCAAATCCCCCATAGGTGAAAAAAGCTGATCCCAAATCTGTCATGAGGCTCATGAATTGGCAAGGGCGCATGGGAAAGCTAATGAGTGATGGAATGGAAGCTCATACATGATTTTGCATGGAGGAAAGAGTGGAGGATGAAAGGGGAAAAAAACAAGTTCACCTCACCTAGTCTTGCTTTCCTATGTGCCTTAAAACACTGCAAAAGTAGGCAATAAAGAAGAAAAAGCAGAA
>LPNX011167361.1:542054-628188 GCA_001517045.1 Pseudotsuga menziesii | reverse complement strand
GATGAACAGAAGAGTAGGTGAATGGTGCCATCATGCACAAGCTCTTTGATGTAGTGCATGTGAATCTCAATGTGTCTGGTTCTCTGCTTCTGAACTGGATATTTGCAGATTCGAATGGTACTATGGTTATCACAGTATATGGTAGTTGAGTACTCATGTTTGAAACCACACTCTCCAAGTAAACCCTGCAACCATAAACACTGAGTTGCTGCATTAACAACTCCTCTGTACTCAGCTTCTGTAGATGAGAGTGCAATGGCACTCTGTTTCTTGCTTGAACAGCTGATTGGCCCTTCTACAAGCATGAACACATACCCTGAAGTGGACTTTCTATCTGTGCTATCACCTGCCCAATCACTGTCAATAAATCTAATCAAATCAAGATCAGATTTTGCCTTATAAAAGATCCCATGTGTCCTTGTTCCCTGAACAAAGTTAAGGATCCTTTTGGCTGCTTTCCAATGGATCTCATGAGGCTGATCCATGAATATATAAGCCACACTTGCTGCATAACAAATATCAGGTCGAGTATGTGTCAAATACAATAAACATCCAATCAATTGTCTATACAGTGTATTGTTTACCATCGGTGGAGAATCATCTTCCTCCAGCTTTACTCCTGAAAGGAAAGGAGTTTTGCTTGCTTTGCAGTCTTGCATTCTGAATTTGATCATCAAATCCAAGGAATACTTGGACTGGTGCACCTTTATTCTAGCTTTGGTTTGAGCAATCTCAAGCCCCAGAAATTGACTTAAGAGCCCCAAATCTGTCATGGAGAAGGCTTGGTTCATAGCTCATTTTAAGGAAGCAATCTTAGCCTGTGAGCTTCCTGTAATGAGGAGGTCATCAACATATAACACAATGATAATTAATGAACCATTAACAGACTTCAAATAGACATTTGGATCTGATTTGCACCGAATAAAATTCAGAGATAGTAAGAAGCTATCTAGGCATACCAAGCCCTGGGGGCTTGCTTTAGCTCATACAATGACTTTCTCAACCTGCACACAAGAGAAGGGTTAGTAGAAAAACCTTGAGGATGCTACATATATATCTCCTCAGTGATATCTCCATTCAGAAAGGAACATTTTACATCCATGTGATGTACCTCCCATTGCCTTGAGGCTGCAATGGCTAGAGCTAGCCTGATGGAGTCCATTTTTGCCACTGAGGCAAAGGTCTCATTGTAATTGATGCCATGAACCTGTGAGTAGCCTTTAGCTACCAATATAGCCTTTTACTTCAGTGGTGAACCATCAGCAGCAAATTTGGTCTCATAGACCCACTTACACTGTACTAGTTTTCTCCCTGGAGGAAGATCCACTAGCTCCCATGTGTTGCTCTTCTGGAGTGAACTGAACTCCTCCTTCATGGAAGCTTGCCATATTGGATCTCCTTATTATTCTTCATATTTTTTAGGATCATACTCCACCATCAAATATCATTTTTCAACAAACATAGGATCCTTCATGCACAGACCACTCTCAAATTGAGATCTAGTCATCCTTGGGTCATTGGGATCCCCAGCTAGCTCACCTACTGCATGTAGTGTCTTGGCTGCCCATTTAGGCCTTGTGGGGATATTTGGGTCTGCAATAAACTCATCTCCATCAGAAAAATCAGAATCAGCATGTTCAACAAACTCTTTACTTACTTCTTGAGGTTCAGGTGGTGAAAAAGCTTCACCAATTTCCACTTCTGCATGGGGTTCTTCTTCAAACTGAACACACTTTTCAATGAAGGATTTGTTTTTGCTCAAGTTTATCAACTTGTACCCTTTTGAATCTTCAGAGTATCCAACAAAAAGACACTCTTGGATTTGGGGCTGCAAAGCCTTCCTCTTCTCTGTCGGGATTCTAGCCCATGCCTTTGAGCCAAAAATCCTGAAATGGGTTACATCTGGCTTGTGCCCACTCCATGCTTCGAAGGGAGTCATGCCATCAAGCTGTTTGTGAGGCACCCTATTCTAGATATAGGATGCACAGTTGATAGCTTCGGCCTAGTACTTTGGTGGCAAAGTTTTGGCCTCCATCATGCATGTTGCCATCTCCTTCAGTGATCTGTTCTTCCTCTCAGCAACACCATTTTGTTGTGGTGTGTAGGGGATAGAATGATGCATCTAAATACCTCCATCTGCACAATAGTTAATAAACTCAAACTTGACATACTCACCACCATTGTCAGATCTGAGGACCTTGAGTTTCCTTCCACACTGGTTTTCAACCAAATCCTTAAAGACTTTGAATAGGCCAAAAACTTCGGACTTGTGTTTCATGAAGTGAACCCAACAATACCTGGAAAAATCATCAATAAAGGTCAATGCATATTTGGCCTGACTCATGGACATATGAGGGAATGGGCCAGCAACATCACTGTGAATCAGCTCGAGGGGTGCAAAGGTTCTCTCATGACTAGCTTTCTCAAACTTATGCTCTGGGTGTTTTCCTAGGATACAGCCTTGGCAGACTCCTTTGGAAAATTTTTATCTTGGGCAGCCCTATGACCATTTCTTTCTCACTAAGATTAGACAGATACTTGTAATTTAGATGGCCAAATCTTTCATGCCACAGCTTGCTAGCTTCATTAGCATGGATAAGAAGAGCAGAGGGGTTTGAGTAAGGTAGGAAGTGTGAAAACATGTATACCTTTTGAGCATGATTCGCTACTCCTTTTGCAATGACTCTACCACTTGAGATTTATATGATCTCAACTTCATTGGGGGAGAATATGACTTTCTTAGGAGACCTAGTGTGGGTCATCTGGTACACTGACAGAAGGTTGGAGGCAAGACCAAGGACATACAGCACATTGTTGAAGTTACCATGATCAAGATCTATCCTTCCTTTGCCTTTACTTTCAGTGAGAGAGTCATCTCCCAGTACAATAGATGGTCCTTTCGACATATCCAGTGAGGAGAAGGCCTCCTTAGTCAAAACCGTGTGTCTTGAAGCTCTAGAATCTATGATAAAACTGGGTGAGCTTGATGTGCCAGCAACTAGAGCATGAACTCTCTCTCTGTCATCAGAACTTGATCCTCCTTCTCTCTTCTTTGAGCTTTCTGGAAGGGAGATGCCATTCTTCTCCAGGAGATTGGTCAGCATATCAATCTGCTTTTTCATACAAGAGCTTTTAGTGTGATTGCCCTTCAAACAGTATGAGCACTTGTTCATTTCACCTTTGTTTTTCTTCTTCTGGGTATTTTTCTTGGGACCTTGTTGATCCTATGGAGACTGCTTCTTGTCTCTTCTTTGCTCAGGTGGCTTTTTAGCTTTCTTTTTTCTTTTTGAATCTACCCTCGAATCTCCAGCAATCAAATCTTGATCTTTGGATGGTTTGATGGTGCCCATCATCACCAGCTTGTCTTGTTCTTGTGTGAGAGATTCCATGAAATCTACAAGGCTAGGCATCTTCCAGGTTCGAGCTGTGAGTTTTGTGGCATAGAAGGTAGAAACAAAGACTGAGTAGTTAGGTCCTAACTTCAAGAGGATGGCCAATACAAGCTGATCATCTTTCTTTTCGATACCACACTACTTCAGCTACAAAACTAGTGCTTTGAACTTGGAGAAATATAGCTGCATGGATTCAAAGCTACTGGGACTCAGAGAAATCAGCTCATTTTTGATCTGATGTCCCCTCATCTCATCTATCTTTCCAAAAAGATCAGAAAGCTTCTCCCATACTTGATCCCATGAAGTTAATCCATCGAGATGGAAAAGGAGGTCTCGGGAAATACTGAGACATAGGAGGCCATAGGACTCATCTCTCCGATTGTACCATTTGATCTTCTCTGCAGCAGCATTGGGATCTGCTTCTATAGCCATAGTAACCCTGTAGAGGCCTTTTTCTCTCAACAAGATCTCCATCTCTGCTTTCCATTCAAAATAGTTGAAAGGAGTCAAGATAGTTTTCTGTGAATCCATAGCTTTAGAAAATATGTCCCGGCTGTCAGTAGAAGGCTTCCAGTCTTGATGTCGAACCTGCAAAACAATTTTTGAAGGAGAGTAACAACCTAAAATGGCCCTGATACCATGTAGAAATTCAGGCCAGCAATAGATTAATTTTACCCACAACAATTATCAATTGATCATGCAAAATTGCTAACAAGAGAGACTGAATATGGAGTTGTAACACAAAATTATATTAACTGAGTGTACAATAGCCAACCCTGTAATAAAATAGGTTTCTGAATATATAGAATACATCAAGATATCGAATGCTTAAGGAGGCATCCAAAACTAGCATAAAGCAAGCTTACCCAAAATAGGCAAATCCTCGATAGGTGTAAAAAGATGATCCCAAATCTGTCATGAGGCTCACGAATTGGCAAGGGTGCATGGGAAAGCTAATGAGTGATGGAATGGCAGCTCATACATGCTTTTGCATGGAGGAAATAGTGGAGGATGAAAGGGGAAAAAAACAAGTTCACCTCACCTAGTCTTGCTTTCCTATGTGCCTTAAAACACTGCAAAAGCAGGCAATAAAGCAAAAAAAGCAGAAGGGTGCCTGGGAGGCTAGGAATAAAGCAAGTTTGATTCCTAAGGCTTTCCCAAGTGCTACATGAGTCAAATATGGAAAGTTTTACCTCTATGGATAAGGATTTCTAACAAGAATGTGTTAAACCAATTTGTTTCCTCAACAACTTGTATAGTTTTTCCTCAGTCTTTTTCTCAATTCGATCAAATTTTTGGAGATGAGTTTCAAGAAAATATGGCCCTCTCAACATTCATGGAAACACGATGTCAATTTGCAATTGAAGAGCACATAGGGTCTTATACCATGCCTTGTGAAGTTAACCCTGAAAAAGTTTTACACATAAATGTAGTGTTAACCGAGATTCAACAAGAACAATTGCTTAAGGTCCTTAAAAGTCAATATAGATCATTTTCATGGGAATCCAATGACATGAAGGATATACACCTTGAAACTTGTATTCAACATATTTACATGGATTCGAATGTATCCCCTATATGGCAGCCTCAGAGGATGATGAGTCCAGCTTTGAAGGACATAGTTAAAGAAGAGTTACAAAAGCTCCTTAATGTTGGTTTCATCTACCCAATTTTAGATAGTAAATGGGTATCTCCTCTAGTGGTAGTCCCAAATAAAGTTACAAGGAATGGATAATATTTGTTGACTTCTGAGAACTGAATAAGGCCATGCTTAAGGACTACTTTCATTTTCCCTTCATTGACCAACTGCTAGATATCTTATCTGGCAAACAATATTTTTATTTTCTCGTTGGATATAGTGGATACAATCAGATTTTGATAGCACCTAAGGATCAGGATATGACCACTTTTACATGCCCTTGGGGGACATACACCTAAATATTTTTTCCATTTGGCTTATGTAATGCACCTACCACTTTTCACCATGCAGTTTTAGGAATTTTTTATGATCTTATACATGACTATGTAGAGGTGTACATGGATGATTTTAGAGCCTATGGTAATACCTTTGAGGAAGCTCTTGATAATATTGAAAAGGTATTGATCCAATGTTAGGAGACAAATCTAGCCCTTAGTCATGAAAAATGTAAAATGCTATTAACAGAAGGCATAGTTTCGGGGCATCATGTTTCCTCCAAAGGGATTAAGGTGGGTCCTGCTAAAATATAAGTAATTGTTAGTCTACCCTCTCCAAAAAATCAAAAGGAATTCAAAATATTTTTTGGTCATGCAGGTTACTACCATCGTTTTATTGAAAATTTCACTAAAATATCTGTACCACTATTTAAACTGCTTATGAAGGATATAGAGTTCCAATGGACTGAATCATGTCAAAGCGCTTTTGAGGTCTTAAAAGATAAGTTATTAGTGGAACCGATACTTAGGGGTCCTGATTGGTCCCTTCCTTTTCATATATCCACTGATGCTTCTGACATGGCCACAGGAGGAGTTCTTGGTCAAAAAGAGGGCCAAGAATCTTATGTCATATATTTTATTAGCAAAACTATGACGCCTCCTGAACTAAATTACACTGTTACTGAGAAGGATTTTTTGGCAGTAGTCTACTCTATTAATAATTTTTTCCATTACATCATAGGATATGAATTTTTTGTGCATACTGACCATTCTCCCATCAAATTTTTAATTAATAAACCAATTACTAATGGTAGAGTAACCCGATGGCTTCTCCTATTACAAGAATTTAATATCACTGTCATTGATAAACCTGGTAGAGAAAATCTGGTAGCATATTTCCTCTCTCACATTCAACATGATGATGGTGATAAAATTGTTGATGATACTTTCCCTGACAAACATCTATTTGATGTGTCTATTCAAACCCCTTGGTTTGAAGACATTGCTAATTATTTAGCAACTAGAAAGTTACCAAACCTTTCGTCTCCTCATGAGAAACGTCAAATTGTCATCCAGATTTATAGTTACTCTTGGGTTGATAATGACCTTTTTCGAATTGACCCAGATCTTATTATTAGACGATGTGTACAAGAGGATGAGATGACATAATTCCTCCGTGCATGCCATTATGGGCCATGTGGAGGAAAAATTTGTAACAAGCAGACATCATACAAAGTGTTACATTCTGGTTATTATTGGACAAGCATTTTTAAGGATGCTTCCATATATGTTAGAGGATATGATAGTTTCCAAAGAATGGTTAGACCTACATCCTCGGACGAGATTCCTTTACAACCTCAGGTCATGATTGAGCCTTTTGAGAAGTGGGCTCTTGATTTTGTAGGACCAATCTCTCCCATGTCCCGTAAGAAGAAATACATCCTAGTTTGCATATATTATGTCACCAAATGGGTATAAGCTAAAGCCTTGTTCCGAGCTACAGAGAAATATGTGGTAGAATTTATATATGAAGAGATATTCACTCGATTTGGTGTGCCTAGAGAAATCATCAATGACCAAGGTTCTCAATTCACCTATAAATTAATGAAAGATATTACCATGAAATATAGTAAACGACATTACAGATCCTCACCTTACCATCCACAAGCCAATGGCTAGGTAGAATCAACCAATAAGGTATTGGAAGCTATCTTAAACAAAACTATTCAGCTACATCATAAAGACTGGGAAGATAGACTCCCAAAGGCTTTGTGGGCCTATAGAATAACTTGGAGAAACACTACTGGACATACACTCGATGAGTTAGTATATGGGAAACAATTCCTTTTTCCTATTGAATTCTAAGTTAAGACTTTTCGTATGGATGTACAATTAGGTATGGATTTAGAAGAGGCACAGAAACGACGGATCTTACAGATTAATGAATTAGATGAGATTAGGCAAGATGCAATCCAAAGGAAAATGTTAATACAAAATCAATCAAAGAAATGGCATGATAAATGTATTAAGCAAAAACAGTTTAATACCGGGGATTGGGCATTGCTATTCGACTCAAGGTATAAAAATTTCAAAGGAAAATTAACTACTCGTTGAATGGGTCCATATGAGGTAGTCACAGCCTTCGATAACGGGTCAGTAAAGATTAATACAATTGATGATTCACAAACTTCCTTTGCTGTAAATGGAAACAAACTTACACTTTATCATAAACAAATATCTAGACAAGATTTCATGAAGAATGTCTTACAACAAAAGGATATGGAGTTGGTTGAAGAGGAAGTCATTCCTCCTCCTCCTAAATCTTAAACTATTTTGTGTTTTTTTTATGTACATATGTAAATATATATATATTTATTTAATAAACAAAAGTCATTTCTGATAAGTTGACTACATTTATGTAGGGAATTTGGTTGTATAATCAGCTTATGGGATTTTGTCAAATAAAACAGGAAGGCTCTTATCCTTTATCTAAACTTTTGATAAAATCTATATGACTTTTTCTAGATGCATATGTTTTTTTTTGTTGCGAATAAAATTTGAATCATCTAACAAGTGGTTTTGCAGTTTGATTATAAGAACCTTGTTTCTTTAACCAATCCATGAAATGTTTCCTAAAAAGGGAAGTGCTCTAAGAACATATAATTCAACCTATTTAAAAAAAAAATAGGGATTTATAATGAAATTAAAATAGTCCCTATATTATTCCTACCCACTTTATTTGATGATTCCTTATGCTTTTATGGTGATTGATTCATATATGTATATTTGAGAATTATCATTAAAACATTTTCTTAAGACCTATTTTAATCATCATGTAATTCAAAGTTCTATTTCACACCTAAGGACTACTCGTTCATCCTGTACTCATTATCAAAGCTTGTCTCTTAAGGATTTTTGAGAAAACTCAAAAATAAGTGAAATTCCTGCTTGTGGGGAACATTATTTGTTTTTATGAAGAAGATAGACTGAGTAGTCCAAGAACAACTTTAAGTTATTATATTTTGACATGATTTATAATTTAGGCCATTATAAATGTTTCTTTACTTATAAGGTTTGCGTTCAAAAATATGAATTATGTGTTTAACAAGATTAACTCACTCTAAGTACCAACCGACTTCCATATGTTAAAAAAAAACCTTTATATGAAGCAAACCTGCTAGAATACTAAACAAAATTACTGGCAGTGGGTCCATGCTAGGTAATATCTTTAAACAAGGAAGCCTAGTAAGTGCAAGTAAACCTGTCGAGGTACTGAACAGGCTCATTGGCAGTGGGGCTATGCTTGCATGGTACCAAGATAAACTCGTCAGGGTACTGAATAGGCCTACTGGAAGAGGGGAAATATCAGGTAAAAGAGGTCTGGTTAATGCATTACTATGCACATGGTTCGTAAAACAAAAGATACTAAACAAACAAAGCAGAAAAAGAACAATACATGTTTAGGGAAATTCTTCATCGTGTCATTTGAGAATGGTTGTTAGTTGGACTTGGGACTCTATCATCTACTTCAATAATATATAGGATATAATTATTCTATAAATGGAAACCATATCTATAAAAATATCATGAAATCGATGGTGCACTTAAAATATTATTTGGATCACAGGATATCCTTAAAATGAGGCATGTATGACTAGTTTCTCCTATGGTATTTTTCTCATCAATTATACTATAGTTATTTGTATAATCTTCCTAAGCACTGTTATTCTTGATAAAAATACATATCTGAATCTTCTCCATTTACCAGTTAGTATTTATTTTTCTTACTAATAATAGCATCATTTTTAGAACTATTTGTTATATTATTTGGAACTCAGTTAGAGTTTCTTTGATGGCTTGAGGACATGCCATATTTTTGGTTTGGTTTAGAAAGTTTCTGAATGAATTTTTTTACTTTCTGAATGTTTATAGAAAGTTTTGTTTATTTCTGACAAAAGTGTAGATTTGGTGTGTGCGGAGCTACATTCAGTTTTTCATGTTCTTGATGTTTCGATCTCTACTATGAGATCATCATCAGAAGACAAATGGAAGTTTGGTGAAGAATGATAGTTTCCCAATTCTGTTTAAATATGGAAATTTTTGTGCTTCATAGAATTTTTCCACTTATTTGATTTTAATTAGGTCGGCTAGATTCCATTGGTCTCCTGATGATGATCTCATAGTAGAGATCGAAACATCGAGAACACGAAAAACTGAACCTAGCTCCACACCCACCAAGCTTGCTCCTGCATATGGCTTTATTTAACCAAAAGTGTAGATGTTTTCAGATGTTTTCAGGATAATGAAATTAACAGAAGACCATGTTAATTTGTGAAGGACAATGCAATAAAGGTTTAATAAAGCTGGTTTACATCATCATATTGTGTGCTTACAGTCCAGAAAGTTTACTGCATAGTTAGCAACAGTTAGTTTTAGTAAAGGATATATTTTTATAGAAAATTCATATGAAGGATCATATGAAGGGTCGAATGCTGGTCCAAATGAAATTACAAATGACTATCTGAATGAAAATCGTGATATTATAGAACCAAAGGTTAAGTGTGTTAAGGTGTTAGCTTATTTTTGTTTTTGGGTAAAACGGTAAATTAGCTAAATTGTACCCATAATTATTAAATCACATCCACATGCTTACAAAAGCATTATGACTCCATTAGGACTAATTTCGACCTATGATTTTGATTACAATTTTGACATAATATGATCTCATTTAAACTCTATATCAATGTGATATGATTGTAGGATTTTTCAATCATCATTACACAATCATTACCTTTATCCTCTTATTCAATTACATGTGGAAACTATCAAGTGACCTGTCATCTCGTTAATTCGGGTTATTATGATTTTGAATGCATTTTATGGAATTTTATTGAGTAATGTATTCAACCTTTCTAAAGTTTACCTTCAGACATGGTTGAATTTACCAAAACCCTACGAATTCATTAATGCAAACGTCCTTTTGACGGAAGACGATTCAAGATTTTCCATGATGGCATGATCGTTTAAACATGCCAAGTCTCTTCCCATGATCATTCAATCACTTGAATGGATCACGTTTTAAACTGATGTCATTGTGTATTTCATTAGATTCTGTCACCCTCACTCACCTTCATCCCAACAGAGCCATTTAGTCACCATTCTCCTACATCCTTTACAAACCTTGCAGCTTCACCTCTGTTTGAACAATTCCTGACTTCCTTGAGCATGAAAACTATCAGGATTTGTTCTGGATGCTAGAATTTCAAGAATGTAGGGAGGTTTTCTTCCGAGCGAGATGGAACCCATTTCCCCATATTTTGGAGGGGTATGACAAATATATTTCACTGATTTTTGCAAAGGGATTTGATGGTAAAATGCCCAGGTTCGGTCATCTCATTTTTCCCATAACTAAAGAAACCATTGCAATCATGACTAAGATCCCGAGAGAAGGCTCTCTTTTGCACAAAAAATTGTTTCTTCCACAATCGACCTACGATTTTGCTCTTAATTCAGGTTACCATCATGTTGTAGGTGCTAAAGGATTTTACTGAGAATCGATTAAGTCAGAATATATCAACCCTCTAATCATTATTATCCTCCTTATCACCTGTGAGGGTAAGTTTAATGTTTACAAATCTTGCCATCTTCTCTTACTAGCCCATTTTGTTAATCAACAGTTCCTCAATTTCCCATTTTATTTCCTCAAAAGTTTGGATAAAATTTAGAGTTAAGTTAGGATGAATACAGTAAACACTAGGGGAAGTTTGTATCACCAACATTTGATTAAACTCCTAATTACATTAGCTCAAAGAGAGGAACCAGACTTGGGATAATTTTGTGTTTAAAGTCCTGAACCCTCACCTAAATATTCGAAAACACCCTAGGCATGCCCTTAACTGTGAATCCTGTGAAATCCCTTTCACAGAGAAGAAAAGCTCCAAAATTGTGTACATTGATGAAAATATACCAGAGGAAAGATCCCCTTCCTATTCACCTACTCTTTCCAAACTTGTGTCTGCTAAATTTGTACCTTTTTCCTAAGCTCGCACCACGAACAAGAAGGTGAAGTATGTTGATCCCATCGTCCAGACCACAATTCAACCCATTGTTCATATCGGTCATCCAGAAAATATGGATGAAGTGGATAAACTTGTCACTGATTCACCTTCGTTCACATTGGCCAGTGTTTCATCCAAATTGCTCAAATATGCTGCTCGTGAGACTATCCCTACACCTGCTCAAGGAATGAGTCTTGAAAGACAAATCCCCTCTATTGATCTTGAGACACCCTCTAGGGAATTGAGTCTACCTCCAGAATCCAAGCAACCCATATAACCATCTGCTCCTCATCAGCAGACTATAGACCAACTAACTCAAGAATTGGCATGATCAACAAATCGAAATGAGGAATATGCCAAGATGATTGATATTCTTCACCAAGAGAATAGAGAGTTGCATATATAGGTTAAGGACGCTGAGGACCTTAACAAGGCCATTACTTCTTCACATGAATCTTGACAGGAGAGGCACATTGTTTTGAAAGCACGGGGCATAAAATTGAAATTGAAACCCCCTATTTCATCAACTAAGTCAAAGGGAGCTACTGACGTAGCTCGACCTTCTTCCTAAATTCCATTTTTTTGCTCAATGGGACCTAGAATCTCTCCAGTTTGGACGAGTGTTGATCCCGATTTTATCACTATTCTTCACTGGTAATTTACTCTTTTGGCATCTATTTTGTCACATTTTTGACATATTTCTTTCCATACAGCTTATCATTCAACTCGAGGCATGAACGGATTTGGAATTTATGCAAGTCTTGGTTTATTTTTATTATTTCATGATTTTACTAAGCAATTCTATTATATTTGGAAATATGTCTAATATATGAATTTGTTTTGCAGATCATAGTTTTTAAACAAGCCAGCATTTGACACGCATTCACGCTAGATTTGCGTAGAGCATATCCAACTTGTCATTAAGCCTCTCGATCATCCTGCATGCTGTTAGTCAACATATTCCCAAGTGATTAAAGCGCAAAATGATCTTCAGCTATTCTATTTTCCTTATGTTTGATGTTACAATGATCCTTTCTTGGAGAAGGCTCACCATCCTGCTTTCTCCATTTGACACCACAATCCAAATCCACATCAATGAGAATCTATATGCCACAGTACGCACGAGGACAACCGATGCACGAGAGACCAGGAGGAAGACTATGTGTTTTCATATGGTTGTTTGTTTTCCATAAAGGTTGACTATTTTAGAAGTGGTCGACCACTGAAAGGGTTGACCCGATCATCCTTGTAAACATTATATATAGCCGCCTTCAAGTGAGAGCACAGTTACCTAGCTAGTTCGTAAATCTGTCAGTCGATATTAGAAGAAGTTCTGTAAAAACTATGTTATGAATATTAATATAAGTTCTATCTTCGTTGTGTATACATGTTCTTGTTCTCATGAGTGATTGATTGAATCATCTAACAAGTAGTTTTGCAGTTTGAATATAAGAACCTTGTTTCTTTAACCAACCCATGAAATGTTTCCTAAAAAGGGAAGTGCTCTAAGAACGTATAATTCATCCAATTTAAAAAAAAATACGGAGTTATAATGAAATTAAAATATTCCCTATATTATTCCTACCCACTTTCTTCGATGATTCCGTATGCTTTTATGGTGATTGACTCAGATATGTATATTTCAGACTTATCATGAAAATAGTTGCTTGAGACCTATTTTAATCATCATGTGATTCAAAGTTCTATTTTACACCTAAGGACTACTCGTTCATCCTGTACTCATTAACAATACTTGACTCTTAAGGATTTTTGAGAAAACTCAAGAATAAGTGAAATTCCTACTTGTGGGGAACATTACATTTTTTTTTATGAAGAAGATAGACTGAGTAGTCCAAGAATAACTTTAATTTGTTATATTTTGACATGATTTATAATTTAGGCCATTATAAATGTTTCTTTACTTATAAGGTTCACGTTCAAAAATATGAGTTATGTGTTTAGCAGAATTAACTCACTCTAAATACCAACATGATTCCACATTTAAAAAAAAAACCTTTATACAAAGCAAACCTGTCGGAGTACTAAATAGGATTCCTGGCAGCGGGTCCATGCTAAGTAATATATTTAAACAAGGAATCCAGGTAAGTGCAAGTAAACCTGTCGAGGTACTGTATAGGCTCATTGACAGCAAGGCTATGCTTGCATGGTACCAAGATAAACCCATCGGGGTACTAAAAAGGCCTACTGGAAGTGGGGAAATATTGAGTAAAAGAGTTCTGGTTAATCCATTACTATGCACATGGTTCATAAAACAAAAGAGACTAAACAAATAAACCAGAAAAAGAACAATACAGGTTTAGGCCAATTCTTCATCATGTCATTTGAGAATGGTTGTAAGTTGGACTTGGGACTCTATTATCTACTTCAATAATATCTAGGATATAATTATTCTAGAAATGTGACCCATATCTATAGAAATCTCATGAACTTGAGGGTGCACTTAAAATATTCTTTGGATCACAGGATATCCTTAAAATGAGGCATGGATGACTAGTTTCTCCTATGGTATTTTTCGCATGAATTATACTCTTTTTATTTGTATAATCTTCCTAAGCACTATTATTCTTGATAAAAATACATATCTGAATCATCTCCATTTACCAGTTAGTATTTTTTTTTCTTACTAATAATAACAACATTTTTAGAACTATTTGTTATATTATTTGGAACTTAGTCATATTATCTTTGATGGCTTGACGACATGCCATATTTTTGGTTTGGGGGAAGCTTAGAAAGTTTATGAATGACTGTTTCTACTTTCTGAATGTTTATAGAACTTTCATTTATTTTTGACAAAAGTATAGATGTTTTCAAGATAATGCAATCAATGGAAGACTGTTTTAATCTATGAAGTACAATGCAATGAAGGTTTAAAAAAGCTAGTTTAGTCATCATATTGTGTGCTTGCAGCCCAGAAAATTTACTACATTGTTAGTAGCATTCAAATTTAGTAAAGCGTATATTTTTATAGAAAATCCATATGAAGCATCTTATGAAGGGTCAAATGCCGGTCCAAATGAATTCCAAATGACTATCCGAATGAAAACCATGATATTATAGCACCAAAGGTTAAGTGTGTTAAGGTGTTAGCTTATTTTTGTTTTTCGTAAAAAGTTAAATTAAATAAACTATACCCATAATTATTAAACCACATCCACATGCTTACAAAAGCATTATGACTCCATTAGGACTAGGATTTCCCATTCGCCTACTCATATCAAACTCATGTCAGCTGAATTTCTACCTTTTTCCTAAGCTCGCACCAGGAACTAGAAGGCGAAGTCTATTGAGCCCATTGTCCAGACCACGGTTCAACCCATCATTCAGACCGGTCATCCAGACAATATGGCTAAAGTGGATAAACCCTTCACTGATTCACCTTTGTTCAAATTGGCCAGTGTTTCAGCTGAATTGCTCAAACATGCTGCTCGTGAGACTGTCCCTACACCTACTCAGGGCATGAGTCCTGAAAGACAAATCCCCTTTGTTGATCTTGAGATACCATCCATAGAATTGAGTTCACCTCTAGAATCCAAGAATCCCACAAAACCATCCACTCCTCATCAGCCGAATCTAGACCAACTAACTAAAGAATTGGCATGATCAGCACGTCGAAATAAGGAATATGCCAAGATGATTGATAGTCTTCACCAAGAGAACAGGGAGTTGAGTATACAGGTCAAGGCTATTGAGGACCTTAAAAATGCCATTGCCTCTTCACATGAATCTCGGCAAGAGAGGCACGCTATTTTAAAAGCACAGGCCATAAAATTGAAATTTAAATCCCCTGTTTCATCAGCTAAGTTGAAGGTAGCTGCTGACGCAGCTCTGCCTTCTTCCTAAATTCCATTGTATTGATCACTGGGACTTGGCATCTCTCCACTTTGGGGCAGTTTTGATCCTGGTTTTGTCACTATTCTCGGCTGGTAATTTACTATTTTGGCATCTATTTTGTCACCTTTTTGACATATTTCTTGTCATACAGCTTATCATTCAGCCCCAGGTATGAAGACGTTTGGAATTTATGCAAGTCTTGGTTTATTTTTATTATTTCATGATTTTACTAAGAAATTCTGTTATAATTGGAAATATGTTTGATATATGAATATGTTTTATAGATCATAGTTTTTAAACGGGCCAAAATTTGACACGCATTCATGCTAGATATGTGCAGAGCATATCCAGCTTGCCATTCATTCTCCTGATCATCCCACACGCTATTATTCGGCATATTCCCAAGTGATTAAAGCGCAAATCGGTATTCAGCTGCTCTATTATCCACATGTTTGATGTTACGATGATACTTTCTCTGAGAATACTCACCATCCTCATTTCTCCATTCGACACCACAATCCAATTCCACATTGATGAAAATCTAGACGCTGAAGTACGCACGAGGACAACCGATGCACGAGAGAGCAGGAGGAAGACTGTGTGTTGTCGTATGGTTGTTTGTTTTACATAAAGGTTGATTAGGAGAGGTGGACCACTGAAAGGGTTGACCCGCTCATCCTTGTAAACATTATATATAGTCTCCTCCAAGCGAGAGCACAGTTAGCTAGCTAATTCATAAATCTATCAGTCGATATTAGAAGAAGTACTGTAAAAAATCTGTTATTAATATTAATATAAGTTCTATTTTCACTGTGTATACATGTTCTTGTTCTTGTGAGTGATTTATTGAAATGCCACCCTGATTTTTGAGAGGGCCCCTCAACAACCAGTGGTCTCCATTCATGTGTGTGTTCTTGTTATCTCCTTTCTCGTAGATAAGTAGTTTCTATTTCTATTTTATTTATGCAAATTGGTTTCTTGTTAGTTGATATTGTTCATTTCTTTGTTTCATGTAGCATATGTTTCATTATGAGTAATGTTGTGGTTTTAGTATAGTTTCTATTTCTTGAATTAAAGTAATCGATCACGCGTGTATTTTGTTTCTAGTTTTCCTTTGAGTTTTCCTTCCAGCTTCCTTTTCAAGCTTAATATCAAATGTTATGTTTGCAATTTATAGAATTTGGTTAATTTAGCATATTAGGTTTAGTTTGTAGTTAGAATTAGTTTAGTCAATTCTTGTTTAGCTATGAATTAGTTTCAGTTATATTCCATTTTTTATATTTCATAATAGGGAATAGTCTCTTTACAACCATAACTTAGTACCAATAATCTCTTTGTTATTTGAACTATTAACTAGGTTCAATTACTGTCCTTTATGCATCATATTTTCATGTGCATGAAATAAATTGATATTTAGATCATCTAAGCCATTTATTTCCTAATTTCCATTATTTTCCTCATACGAACTGTCATTTGGACCCTCCGTTCAGAGTGTCATTCAACCCTTCGTCCAACCTTTAATAGTTCCATTCTATTTTTAAAACCTATTTAATGTTATGTTTCTTTGGTTTTTGAATTATGTTTTGTTTTGTAATTAGACAATGGTTATATCTATAATTAGGACCTTAGTCTAGATCATTTAAAGTATCTATCAAGTTCCATCCCTATCTTTCACCTCCTTTTACCTTAGTATGTTTTGAAGTGTGTTTTGTTCCGTCTCTTTTGTTTTTGATTTCTTCATTGGTAACGTATGGTAATTATATATCTAGTTTAGTTTAATTTGTCTTTGTGTTTAGGGTTAGACATGTTAATCTCTAGTGAAGCATACTAGTACTTTGTAAATTGATCATAGCATAGGACATGTTCCATTCACTGCGTGGTTAGTGAAAATATTCATAGAATAGGATTTAGAGAAGTTTTCTTTGTTAATTTTTCTACTTGTTTCTTTATCAAGTTTTTTACTTGTGTCTTTATCAATTTTTCTTTATTAAGTTTTCTACTTGTTTCTAGGTCATATTTTCCTTACACGTGTTTCATATAAGAGTAGTATACCTTTAACTTTCAAGTAATTACTAAAAGAGTTTTGTTTCTTAATTAATAGATTATTTGTTCATAATATCTTTTCCATTAAAGTCATTTGCTTATGGATTAAATCACAATGTTTACTATCACCTGTAATTGGACATTCCTTAGTTTGCATATATTTGTGGAAGTTAAGTTAGTTATATCTAATCCCATTCAGTTTCTTTACTTCTTTTGAAAGTCGTTTTGATGCACCTCCCTCTCCAGTCCCAATCACAAGGAATGCATATCCTCAGAATACCCAAGGAGAGTGGGACTAGATAGTTTAGTTTAATGATTACATATTTGTTAGTTGCATGCATAATTTAGTTGTTAAAAGTATTGAACATATCCAGTAGTTGTCATCTTGTTTCCAGTAATATTATTCTACGGTATTGTTAGTTTCTGAAGTTATTTATGAGCTTTCTAATTCCTAGGATAAGAAGTTGAATAGCTAGTCAACATGTTTTACTTTCTTAGAATAGTATTGCTTACATACCCTTCTTAATTATTTTGTATAGAGTAGATTAGTATAGATTGATACTGTTCTACTAGATTAGTCTTAGTTTTCCTATTTATCTCAGTAGTTGAACTTTCTGGAGCTTGACTTGGTTTTTCATTTTGAAAGATCTTTCGATCTTTTCTTTGTTAAAATATTTCCATGACACCCTAGGTACCCCTCTTCCTTCACATATACTTTGTGCCAACTCTAAATTTACAAACCTCGATCGATCATTAAATATTTGGTGAATTAATTAAGACAATGTAACACCTGATAGATCCCTATTTTTACAAGTTCTGTGTAGGTTTTCCTTCATAGCCATCCCTGATCATTCCCTCATAAGGCTGATCCAAGTCCATACTACCCTAGTACCAGTTATTGTCAGCCATTGTCGACTCTCTTTTTTAATTCCTTTCATTTTCCGGCCTAGTCGCTAGTTTCAGGACGAAAAGAATGACCAAGTCGTTGATTCATCCCGAAAAGGTGTGACCCATTCGTTACTTCAGCCTCGAAAGGCATGAATTTCCCCCAAGGGAATTGTCACTACTACTGTGTGGACTGTTTATGCAACTCAGTCGTCGTTGTCCAGTAATCAGAAGTGACCTAGCTATTTTTGAATTAGTTTTTACATTTGTTTTCCTGTCTAAACGACCCATTCAACACTAGTTAACTGTCACATACAATTTTCCTATTTTTATGTTAGTTTTTGCAAGTTGTATTCTATTTTTTCATTATTAAAACATTGGAAATTAACCATCTTATTCGATTGTTCCTCCTCTACTCAGTCATCACGCTTTGGGGTATTCTGAGATAAGATGAGGTGTTGAGTAAGCTTAGTAATAGGAATCTATTTTGTCATTGTTATTTTCCACTACAAACAAGTGACCTTGGAATCTAGAGGTAGTGGAAACCGTTGGGGGTTTCACGACATTTGCATCCTCCCTGTTGAGTTCCAGGAATTTGAGGAGTGACCTGTGGATCTATGGGTGGATATTTTTCCACATGTTACCTACTAATTTATACTTAGTAGGTGTTATCAAGTGATCTTGGTGAACCAGAAAAGGATGATTTTTTTGGAATTCAAAAGACCTTCAGACTTGCTTCTGGGAAGTGTTATTTTATTATCTACCACATGTTCATGCCCCCTTGGGGGAGTTGTAATAAATTTTTTTAGCATGGTAGTGTCTTTAAAAGACTCGGTCTCCTGGACTCATTTTTCAATCTGATAAGCCCAGAGTGTTTTTTCCCTTGGTTATTATTGGTTGTTGAATGAACGACTGATAATTTCTGAGTTTTTCACTCAATACCTCCAAAGTTGGGGTGGTCGGCTTGGCATTTAGGTCTATTGAGGTTATTAGATTCTTTGTGTCAATGTGTAAACATACTAGGCATTATGGTCGAGTCATATGAACATGTGCTAAGTCCCCTAGGTTTTGTTTTTATTTTTTATTTTTAAATTTTAATTTTTCCACAAAACTTAGGCTATTTTTTAATAGTCTAAATGGAAAAATTGGTCTTGTAATAAAACTGGGGTTAAAAGTCAGTTTCAGTCATGGGGGTGCTCATTTTCTAACTCAAAGCACTCGATAAACCCATAGACCCACTTTTCCTAAGTTTTGAGTGATTTTTCCATCACTGACGTAAGAAAATCCAAAAAAATCAAATATTAATTAATTTAATTAAAAATTAATTAAATAATGGAGCAAATCCAAGTTCCTAAATCAGTGGATTCTCAGTCGATTTGACTGAAATCAGTTTCTATCGGTCTCCCTGATTTTTGTTGGGACTTTCCTTTGATCGAGGCATCAATTTTAGTCCCTCTTAGCTCCTCTATGAGTTCACTGGGGTTTGGAGGGTGTCTCTCTCCCTCATGCGATGAATTGTGCTATGTTGTCCATTTAGGATGAGTTAAGTGAGCTGACAGGTGGTGTGGTGGCCCCTCAAGTGAGAGGTGGAACACCCAAACTCCTTTATTCACTTCATATCTCACTCAGTTCACTGCATATCATTTCCCATCTACTCTCCCAATTAGGATTTGTGCCCCCTTTTGGGTTAATTGGCATGTTTTTGCTATAAATTGAGGCTGCCATTCCCTTCTTGAAATTAGTTCGAGTTGGAGAGAATAAGATTGCTATTGTAATACTGTTGTAATATTTTCATTATTGGAATAAATAAGCTTTGGATTCTAAATGGTGTAATGCTCTCATGTGTGTGGAATAAGCATTGTCTTGCGGCTATTGATGTTGTCGGTTTTCCTCTCAATTTCTGCATCTGAACCTTGTCTGGTTTGAATGATTCAGTTGAATCAATAGGAGTGTACTTAGGCAAGTAAGATTACTTGTTTTTCCTGTATCTCATAGCATATGTGTTTGAATATATAGATTACACATGTTTAATAATCTTATTTGCATGTAATTCTTGTCTCTTTTTTCATATATATATCCAAATCTCATAATTTTTTGTGCAAGGTTGTGTTTAGATTTCAGGTGGCAAGGATTGGACGAGTTCTGGATCTAATTTGAATCCACTATACATCCAAAAAAATTTGTGGAGGAATTTCCCCTCTGCATTCCACTAACAAATTTCCCTTGCAGATCTATCCAGCAACAGGTCTTCCCCTTCTCTTCTTCCATTTTATTAAAATCAATCTTCCAGTTACTTGTTCATCCTCTTATGATCATATATACTTCCAAAAATTGCTTATGCATTGCTATATCTAGTTTCTAAGAGTATTTTTTCTTATATCTGAAATTTCATAAAGAATATCATATTTTAAAGATACATCTAGGTGAAGAAATTCCTTTTTGCAAGTAGCTAAATCGTAGATCTAAAGCTAGCTCATAAGGTAGTTTCTTTTTTTTCCTTATTTAAAGATTTAAATTCTGCAAGAAAGTGCACATCATATTGAATTCCCAAAAGGCAAGCCAAGATCCCAAGGAAATCTTGCTTTCCTTGGTTCCTTTTTGGAAAACTAAATTGTTCCTTTTTAACAAATTTTAACTTAGTCTTTTTTTCGGTAATTAGTGTGGTGACCCAAAACACTTTTAAACTATTTTTTGGCACATTTTATTTTAATATATTTCTGGTTTTTATCATATTAAACAAAAAAGAGAAGGAGACTCTTCCCGTTTTCTGACTCTTGGGAGAACCGGAGCTTCCCGGAGGCTTCCTCCACTGTTGTGCTTCCTTATTAGGCTTGTTGTAAGCTTGTTGTAATCCTTTGGATCCCAATTAACAAGGACCAAAATGAAATTATTTTTCTGATATTGTAACATTTAATAATAAATAATCACTTTGAGTAGGTTCTTTCGAGCCCACTCCCCATCCCCCCTGGGGGGATACGTGTTCGTTTCACTTTTTGCACTTTTTTCCATTTTTTACTCTAGCTTAGTCTTGTCATGTAGGATTGTATACTTTGGTCATATTTTGAAATCAAGTTAATACTAATACTTACCCCACAAATCCCCGATTGAACCAAAAGGTGAAAGATGATCGTAGTGAGATTAATTAAAAAAGTTATGGTGTGTGCTTTTGCTTCTATTTTCATTGTTACTTTTCACAAGAAAATAGTAAAATTAACCCCTCCTTGTTTTCCTGATTGAGTTCCACTTGGACCGAAAGAGATTCCTGGAAGTTCTTTTTTTTAACAAGAACACAGTCTTAAAATTTACTAAAAATTACAAGACTCCGATGTGTATGCTCTACACTTGGCTGCGGTTCATCGGATCAGTCAAGCTACATCAAAATAAATGCAAGTGACTAGAATAATTAGGATTCTCTCTACCAATTAACCACCGTGGGTGAAAATCCAATGCCTCGATTAAACCGTAAATGGTGGCAAAATACCCAAAGGAAGTGCAAACTACTGGATAGTGACCTCGAGGTGCTGATATCTGTTACATCCTAGCGAATGTATTAAAAACATAGTCTCAGAGACTCCATCCATCCCACACCTTCCTTGTGGGTAGCCTTAGTGGTTGTTACATTTGGACATACTCCAAGTACCCCTCGGGTATATCTGGAGTCCCCTCGCGCCTAATTTAATTCACTCATTTTTTCACATTAATTTAAATGTACCAAGATACAATTGCACAACATTCACTCCAGCACTTGCAAGCACTCTTAATTATTTTCGGATCCATTTAAGGCACTAGTCAATTGTTTATTTATTTCAATCTATACATGATTGGGTGTCGTATAGTGCTTATTTGTGATTGTCTCATCATGTTATCTATTGTTTACAATTTTTAAATCAAAACTCCTAAAACAATTACTCATTTAATACCATCATCATCTAAGTAGTGAGCCTTAGTAACTTGTAGGGTCGACCCCCCTTTTCTTCATTAGGAGTTTTCCTAAATGAAGGAGTCAAGAACAAGGTGGCTACCTTGACTCGATACTTGCACCTAAGGACACACCAAGTGGCTTGAATATTTCTGCCACGTTCCCCTAGGTGTGTGAAAGGTGACAACACTACCCTTATGAGAGCCCTACACTCCTTGGACTTGAGGGATACCTAAATGGGGTAGTCACACTACTGATTCGTAGCAAGTTATAGTTAGTTTTTCATCATAAAGTTTGTATTGCACTTTGGATTTGCTTTATTTTTTCAACTCTGTTTTGATCTAATCCCATTGCTTAATATTTACAGAGAATCCAGTATTATTTGCTCATTACACAATTGAAAAAGTAAAAAGAACAATCTCATACACAAAGTGCACACATTCACACCATATAATTCAACAAAACTCGGTTCATGACCCCAAGTGAACCATAAAATTAACCAATTTACTTAATCAAATCTTGCGGTTTGATGACATAAGTCTTAATTGCCATAACTATGGGAAGTGCTTGGGATTTTCCCTAAAACTCATTATGAGGAGTACCATAGGAACCCCAAAGTAGCTTACCAACAATAGGAATTGCTAAGAGAAACGAGAAATGACCCCTTCCGATTGACTAGAAAAACCCTTGTGAGGAAAACGATAAGCACCGACTTCTGGCAGTTTTGGTGGTCGAGTGACCACTTGTGAACCAATAGGAATCCATTTAAACCAGGTTCAAAAAGTATTTACCGGTTACTATCATAAAACAACCATTGATCCAACATGCTCTTCCTCATGCCTTAGGGGGGATCCCCCTCAGTTTGGGTCATTATACCATCACCATCGAGGCCCTCCTTGAAAACCCTCCTCACCGTCAAAAGGTCACATGACCTATGATTCTGACTCAAATTCCTATCAATCCGAGTCAAATATTTTCATTGCACCATATAGCCCCATGGATGGCATAAATCCCAATCAATTCTCTACAGAGGTGGTCGAAAGTGGACCCATGTCCTTGCGTCACATCATCACCAAAATCCCGTCCAATGGTCCCAGTACCATTGCACATGCCATTGTGAGTTTGCTACCCATTAGTGGCAGTCCCACACCAACTCTTGTCATTCCCACAGTACCACCTTTCATTCCTGTGGGTAGTGGCCCTTCCATGACCATCCCGACTATCCCCTTCATGAGACGTTAAGCTCTGGTTCCCCTAGTCATGCACGGAGATCACATTCCTGCAAACTATGACGCCATTGATGTTCCCTCCCGCACCAACCTTGGGTCTAGCCTCCCATTCATGGCTTGCATCAACTTGCCTGACTTGGCTAGGTTAACCAATGACCTAATCGGCCATGAACCCCACTGACCACCCATTCCAGCCAAACTCCCATAAGACATTCCAAAGGTTGAATGGAAGGAAGGTGAGTGCCCACAAAACCACATTATTTTGTTTCATCTATGGTGCTTGTCAAACAACATTGTAGATGATTCAATCAGACTTAGGTTGTTCCAACGCACCCTCACAAGTGCCACAACCAAATGGTATATTGAGCTACCTCAAGCCTCTTACCATGACTTTAATTCACTAACCTTCATGTTCCTGCAATACTTCCAACTCCCTGCTAGATACGATGAGGGCATTGAGATCTTGTTGTCTTGCCACCAAAACACTGCGACCCACATAACCGACCACATCCACGAGTGGCGGCTATGCCGTAGCCTATGCAATATTCATATTGATGATAGGATATTTCTCAATTGGTTCTTAAAAACCTTGCTACCACCCATAGCCAAGGACGTCGCCTCTAAACATCCTCAATCCGAGAAAGAGGCCATCTTGAGGGCCCAATAGTTTGGTTTGATTTACGCTCAGTCTGGATGCCTACACACCATCATTCCAGATGCTTCTTGTTTCAACTCCTCTCACTGTAATGCACTGAGGGAATCCCATGCTATAGATGGCATCATAGGTTCTATCTCCCAACACCCATAGTAGTATGCAACACCTCCTAGGATGCCATCGCACCCAAGAAATATGCCTAGTGTTGCACAACCAAACCAAGTACCCGACTACTCAAGGATGATGGTTCAGTCTGGAGCCACAACCTGTGCCAACTCAACATGCCCATACACCAACTTGGCCAGCACAATCGTATTCCATACCAATGACTGGATTTGTAGCCCCTCCAGCTCCTCTAGCCTACTATGCACCACCCATGCAAGCCGCTTCGACCCCCTCCCCAGCTCCTCTGATGTCCATGGGTTAATTTTTTTCTTAGCGAAATAGTCCCAACCAACCGACCCCCAATAACCAACAAGGGCAAGGTAAGAAAAACCACGGAAGGAACCAGAGTAATAACCAACCACAAGGAGGTGGCCAACAACCTAATCCTCCTAACAATAACAACACTAACCCACCAACACAAAACCCCTAATATCCCAATTGACTGGGACAGATCGCTATCTTATGGACTAATCATCCATGTAAATTATGCAACGTCTATGGTCATTATACTCATGAATTCCTGCATATGGACCGTGTCAAGCAATTTCTCCAAAACGAAGCTCAACGGGACACCAACGTGACAACACATGATCAACCCTACCCAGCACCAACAAGCCCTCTGCCCATGGTGCTCCATAACCCGATACCAATCCAAGGAATGGTTACAACTACACCGTTTCCCCCACCTATTCCTGCAACACCTGTCATGGCTCCACCTACAGAGACTGGTGTCCACCACCTGATGATAATTTCAACTGAATAAGTGAACCTTCATACTAGATGAAACCAATATGGGTCTACCATAAAAACCACTGACCCATCAGCGGCATCCACCTCCATCACTCAAAACATGCCTCTCCATTTACCCCCACTCCCCATAGATTGGGTGGCTAGAGCTCCATGGTTTCCCATGTGGTGTATTGCCAACAATGCCACTGCTAGAGATGCCTTGAATTATAGCATCGTTGATGACTTGGGTCAACCACCTACAACCATGTATTCTCTCAAGGTGCTTAAAGCATGCCCTCCATAGCGGAAATCATTATTATCCGCACTTGGTGCTATGGATCCCTCCAATTCCAAGTTGATCACATTTGATTTTGATCAAGGAGAGCCAAGAATTCCATCCACATTTGCCTTCCAGATTCTGGTCTCAATTCAAAATTTGGTAATACATCGATGTATCATCGATGAAGGGACATCCACCTGTGTCATGTCAACATTTGTCTAGCATAAAATTAGGTCCCCTACCCTCCAACTATCTACCACTACACTATGAGCCTATGATGGTCACCCCACCAAATCCCATGGAATTATTTTGCATGTCCCCATATCATTAGCCAGTAAGATGGTTGTGATTGACATAGAGGTTTTCAACACTCATCTTGATTACAACCTTCTCCTCAGATGTAGTTACATGTATGCTATGAAAGCCATGTCATCCACCGTTTTCCACCTTATGATGTTCCCTCATGATAGGAAGATTGTGACAGTGGATCAATTAACTTACCACAATCTGTAGGGCCTAGCCACACTAGACAATCTCATCCCTACTGTGGATACCTCCATTGATAATGCCACCACCCCTTTCATGTCAATTTTCAGTCCCGAATTGTTCGTCGACACTTCCATGATGACTTCCTTCCCATATTTACTTCCTCCTCTAGCATCAAGCGACACTGTGGACTTATGCATGCTTTCATCCAACAACGTTCCACCCAAACCCCAACCCCATCTGCAACCCCAAGCACAATCATAGTCTCAAATGCAATCATTATGGAATTATTGGGGCTCTCTCCTAGTCCATACGATTCCCTTCCTTTTCCAATCATCCAACATTGTGAGTAATCTTGTTATGGCTACGTTAAACTTATCAAAATTTACACTAAGGATTTTGGTGTGGTACCTTGAACCACCCACCCCACCGTTGATGCCCCAAGTTGTTCTGAACCTCATCCATCATATTGAGACGGTGTCATTCCCCCCTCCTGGCCCATTAAAAACACCTTTTGTTACCACACCAACCATGCCTCCTCCAAAAAGGACTTAGGGAGAACCACTAAAACAACCATCGAACCTTGGCCAACTCCACCTTGTGCCGTGTGCAATGTACAGGGTCACACAACCCATAATTATCCATAAATCCCCACCCTTCACACACATCTATATTCCATGGATATAGAGGAGAATATTCTGGTAGTTATCATCCCAACTCATCCAACAATAAAAACCAAGTATTTGAGGATGAACCATGCATGCGCACTTTGCGACTTTTATGGACATTACTCTCACCACTTCCAAGACTTGGCCGAGTATCGAGCTTCCCTTAGCACTCTTCGAAAGCATTCCCTTGAATCTGAAATCACTTTCATTGAGAAGATCCACACTCTATTTTCTTCCTCAACCACCAAAACCATTTACATGGTGTCCAGCTCCACCGACCCTTCCATCTCTGGAACCATCGACGATCCCTTGGATCTATCCAATCGTTGCTTCAGCAATGATGAGGAGATACTTGAGGCCTTGAATTCTCCTGAATACTTATGAGATGACATGCACCATCGCTCGTTCTTTATCCCTGAGGAACCTTCATCAACATCAGATAAATATTCAGTAGAGACCAATGAATTCATCGATGGCAAGGTGGATTGGTTCAAAAACCCTATCCTGTCTCCCGATGCCTTTGAAGAAGGAAATATGGACAACATTTCACCCACAATTAAGGTCAATATATCAACCAAACCAGAGGTTGTTGAATAAATCCCACTCAGAGCATCATGCACCCCTGAGGAAGTCGCTTCATACAAAGCACTTTTTCAGGAGTTCCGTGACATCTTTGCTTGGTCCTACACCGAGATTCCTGAATTGGATCCATCTATCATGGAATATAACATTGATACATGGCCTAATGTGGCATCGGTGCTCCAAAAACAATGGCCCATTCACCCTTCAAAGGATGACATGGTCAAGGCCGAGATTGAAAAATTGCGCATAGCGGGCTTCATTTACCCCATTTCCTATACCACTTGGGTGTCCAACTCGGTTCTCGTGAGTAAAAAACAGGGCACCATCCAAATCTATACAAAATTCCACGATTTGAATTTGGCATGTCCCAAGGAAAACTTCCCAACTCCTTTTATTGACCAAATCATTGACGCATGTGCCATACATGAGGTTTTTTCTTCCATGGATGGTTTTTATGCATACAACCAAATTCAGATCCAGAAGGAATATTGATACAGGACTGCCTTTATAACCCCTTGGAGAAAATTTGCATATTGAATGATTCCCTTTGCGATAAAAAATTCTGGAGCCACTTTCCAGTGCGCCATGACATAATGCTTCCATGACCTTGTTCAAATCATATTGGTTTATCTAGACAACCTTACTGCTTGGTCAAAAAAGTGCTCGCAACACTTAGATGACTTGCAACAGGTCTGCCTGTGATGTCACAAGTACAAAATCTGCTTGAACCCTCTCAAGTGTATTTTTTATGTCCCAGTGGGCTATCTGCTTGGGTTCATTGTTTCCCACAAAGGGATGGAATTTGACCCTCTTAAAGTTCAAGCCATTCTTGACCTTCCCTCACTGCGGACTTTGTGCCAATTGTAGAGTCTCCAAGGCTAGGCCAATTTCCTTCGCTGCTTCATACTAGAATACGCGATGAAATCCTATGGTTTCTTGTGTTTGCTTCGTACCAACATTCCATTTTTTTGGGGTCATCTAGCACAAGATGCGTTTGACGCGCTAAAACAAGCTCTGACTTCTACCCCATTACTATCTAGACCTGACTTCACCGAATACTTTTTCCTCCTATGAAAATGCCATCGCTGGAGTGTTGGTCCAGGAAGATGATGCTCATCAAGAGCACATGATTTACTACATTATTCAAAAGCTAACCACCCCCCCCCCTACGATATTCAACTGAAGAGAATATTGACCTCACTGTCATATTCTCGGTCCAAAAAATGCACCATTACATTATTGCAAACCATACCCAAGTAGTGGCCTATTCCAATCCTATGTTGTACCTCTTGAGATGGTTCCTCTTATAAGGTCATGCGACCAAGTGGGTAGTCATTTTCCATGAGTTTGACTTGGAATTCGTTGCCCCAAAAAGAACTAAAGCATTGGCACTAGCTGCACTAATGACAGACCTGTCCTCGTTGTCCGCACCACCACCACTCACGGTCAACCTTCCTGACAAACTCTTATTTTTCATCTCCACTGAAAATCCTTGGTATGGAGGCATTCTACTACACTTTCACACTGTATCTAGGAAAATTGCACCTCCTGTGGACATGAGTTGTTCCTCTAGTCTGAATGGTTTAGATCTAGAACAAATAGTACACAACAGAATTGGAAGACTTTCCCTAGAATGAGTGGAGATATGGAATGAGTGTCTTTGATGGAAAAGTGTAGCTATTTCCTGCAATGATATCTCTTCATTGATGTACCTACATGATTACATGAAACCAACACACAAGATCAAAAAGCACCAGAAAATGTTCCACTATTCTATATTAGTGACTAAGGAATCTAATAATAAAATACACAATATTAAGACAATATACTTTATGGGAAAGGAACCAATTTTGCATTAATGAATGAAGAATAAGCTACAACCTATGCCTTAGTGTCAATAATCTTCTTCACGATGCCAATATCTTGTCCCCGATAGCTCCAAATTTCTCCTTTTATGCTCACCCTACTGATTTAGGCCAAAATGTCAATGCAAAAATATAACTTTGCTCTTTTTTCAACCATGGATATGAGCCTTCTTTTATAGGCTTTGGGAGGATAGGGATGGTTGAGTAAATGGTGGGTGAGGTCAATAGGAGATCCTAAAAGGATGGATCTTAAGCCCAGTTAGTCCTCAGATGTAGGGATAAGGGAGCCATGAATCCTTCCTTCGAGAATATTTGTGGAAACCTCTCTTTTTCACTTTTTACCAAGGGCACCACTTCTTCTCCACTATGACAGAGCAATAACAAGGAAGAATTGCACCTTGTACAAGAGGTTAAGGCGGTGCCACCACCTACTACCAAAATATTAAAGGCGTTCTGAAGAGGGTAATGATCATTGATTAAGAGGTAGGAGCGGTGCAAGATTTTGATATGCAGGATTGATATTTGGACCAGGATTTTATATTCAATATTTGGGATTCAGGGAAAGTACTATGTTTGGGGTCTCATCACATGCTGATGAGGAGATTTATGTATAACAAAATGCTCTTGAAATCATGAGGCTAGTGGGATATGATAGGAGAGAGATTTGAAAAAGCAAGTAATCACTTCAAGGCAAGAATCAAATTGATCGAATATCAACAAATAGGCATCTACAATACATCAATACTTTTGAATCATGAACAAATGTGTCCTCATCACGGTTGCAGACCAATACAAGGAAGATCCATGAGAGAGATTAACAACCATGGCTACTAGAATACAGCATAGATCCATGTGATAGAGGACTCAAACTTGGGAAAAATCTACAAGACCATAGATCTATGTCAAATGATCATAAATTTGAGCACAACCACGACAATACAAATGTGGATCCATGCTGGTACTTCATACAATATACTCCATCGAAACCTAGGGAGAAAGTTATGAGTGCTTTAACAGATTCCCAGGGTCTTCATCTCGTCTTCCACAAAGTATGATTCTATCCATGTGATTACAATGATCTGAAGTCGAACATGGTAGAAGCCACTTGATTACCGGCCAATGATGTGAACCGTTAACAATTGTGAGGGAGATCACCATTGATGTCAATGATTCCCAAGGTACCCTAGTATAATCTACTAAGTGTGAATAGATGATTTGATATCGAACACTCAGTCGAATCTATTGATCAAAGGTCGATGATGTGAACCTATGTCGAGAGCGAGAGAATATGTCATTAAGCCATATAGATCTCAAGGTACTAAACTTGTTTCTAATACTAATTCTTGGATAATGAGTTTATGTCAATAGGAATAGTGTCATCAAATGAAGGCCATGAGCAATCCCACGTCGACGACATGAAACTTGGAACAAAGTTTTGGAATGTTGTAGATAACGTAACCATAGGACTGAATCAACAGGTACTAACACAAAGGTTGTTTTGATTGCAGAGTTAAACTTTCAACTTCCCTTTGAACATCAGGCGGCAAGACAAAATACTTGGCAGCATTGACTCGATGAGGTGGAACACAATACGACATTGGACAATGCATTATTTTCAAAGACTCAAAGGAGTGAAATGACTCATGAAAGTGGATCGACTCAGAGACAAGCTTATTTACCCAATTGACTGAATGAAATGCAGACAAGTGCCATGTTCAAAGGTGAAGAAAAATTGCCATTTTATTTTCAAAATGAATTGATTCCATTCCCTTAATTTCCCCATCATGATTGATGAGTGCCTATTTTCATTTTTATGAGTTCAAAGAGGGTAACAAACACTCGCTATATCTTATCCGAAGACAAGCCCATTCTCATACATTTTACGTACTTGAGAAAGGAGGGGTTCATTCACAAAAGAGGGTCTATCAATTTTTTGTTTAAAAAGTCCAATGAAAGTTAACTCGATATCATTCACGTTTAGAGAGTTTGAACAAATACAGAAGAAGACTCCAAAAGTGTCATTTTTCGTAAATAGTCGATCCGAACCGACTACCGTCGGAAGGACGACTCTTCAAATACTTTTACGAGCATGGAGAAGACAAGTACTTGACAATATTTTCATATTTAGGCAGTCCAAAAAGAGTTTAAAGGAGACTCCAATAGGTTTCTTTTATGCGATGAGTAGGTTTTACGATCTTGAAAAGAATCAAAAAAATACTCACAACTTTGATACCAGGTTTTGGGAGCATGACCAAAATGTCGAAACAAACACTCATGGACCTTTTCCATTTTCAGAAGTATGAAAAAGTAAACAAAAAAAACTTCCCCAGAAACAAATTGTTTATTTTTCATCCCTGCAAAACTCTTAAAGGATATTAGTGTACCCAAAATATTTTTTAAATGACTTTTATAAACTACGTAAAAGGGTATTTTTCGATAAAATGATTTTAAAACATTAAAATAATACAAAAAACCCTAAAAATATATTATAAAAGCTGCGTAAATCGTAAAAAACAAGTCATTTTACAATTTACCATACCTTGGAGAGAATTTTGGGAGATTTGTAGTGCAAATATTAATCGGAAATTATGGAGTCATCCATTGTTTGTTTTTTGCATCGTTAGGTCTAGGTAAAATCTTGAACCCTTCCCTTCCATTTCATGGTTTCAAATTTTTTATTTTGTTGAGTTTTTGAGTTGGGAAAACCTAAAAGACCAACGGTGGGCACCGTGCTTGGCCTTTACAGGAAAGACAGTGCTCGATGAAAACCATGGTTTTTCAATTAAACTCGGGTGGTGGCATCGCGTTGTCTTAACTGGGCAGAGGCAATGCCAGCCATGAACTCCAAAAAGTACTTTCCCTAGCCATATAAATATATTTTGAGCATTTTTAATAATAAAATGTGTTTCTAATTAGCTCATTGGTAGTTTTTGGCAGGTTCATTTGGTAAAAAAGGGTAATATGGAAGGAAAGACAACATGATGATGATGCTCGTGCCACAAGAAATGCGGGTTGTGTGGTTTCCCTATGAGGCTGCGACCTCTTGAAGTTCTTCCATACCCCTAGTATGGTTTCACATGACTGCTTATTGGAATATATTCCTTGGATGTGGAATCCGAAGCAGCAGCATTTTGAGGTAGGACCTCATATTATGACTGTGGAGGTAGAAGAAATATAATTTCTGACAGGGTTGTCTAGATGAGGGGTTCCTATTTCTCTGACTAGTTCTCGAGGTGGATATGTCACTACACAAGATTTGATTGATCAACATTGCTTTCCTGGTACCAAAATGTTGGGTAAGAATATTCCTATCAAGGCTGTGATGGATCCTCTATTGCAGACTATTTTATTTACTATGCAGAGGGTGGTAGGGAACCAAGGGCCCCACCAAGAATCTTGGGCACATATGTTGTTTTCCCTGGAAGCCATGGCACCTACTATCTATAATTGGGATAAGGCACTATTACATGTATTCAAGGATCAATTGACGAAATGTCGGCAAGGAGAGTTGAAACAGTTTGGGTACAGGACCATCTTAGCATGCTTTTTCTTCGAGAGGGTACACCTTATGAGGCCCCAAGTGGTGTTCATAGAGCTGAGAGCAAGGCATCCTCGTATGTCATGGTGGGTATATATCATGGCCCACACAGGAGGTGGTGGAGCCAAGGTGAAGTTCAAGGCATTTTTCCGATGGCTAAGTGATCAGATCCTCATGATTGAGGATTCTGCATATGGAGCGACTAACTTCATAGCAGATACTGCCCTACCACCACCACCTGGCGCATAGTGGGGTGACATCAGTAAGAATAAAAACCTAATATGTTGATTATGTTTGTATGTTTTTCATGCTTTATGATTTTTATGTATGATCACATGACCTAAATTTTTACATGCAAATGTTGGTGATGCATGGCCTCGAGGATCCTCTCTGATGGATAGGCGAGCAGGAGCTCTCTTTTTTCACAAAGGTGATGATGAGCTCACGGAGCTTGAGGAGAATTTTGATCGACTGACTCTGGATATCCCGGATGCTACTATTGATGACCTCCTTAGGAGGTTCCAAATACATATTGTGGGAATATCGGGCCACTTCAGTCACTTGCTACGCAGAGTAGCAAGGGCCATTATGTGCTACCACAAGAACCATTAGAGTGGTGTGCATGATGTATGCCTGAAATCTTAGCTAGCTTCAGGACTTTTGTATAGTTTTTTTATTCCTAAAAGCCACAGTGCTTCAGATGAGGTCTTGTGACCATATTTTTTGTAAAAACACTTTTCATACATACATACATACATACATACATACATACATACATACATACATACATACATACATACATATATATATATATATATATGCAAACTTGATTCTATTGTTTACATGTGGTTTCAAATGGATGATTTTATTTACATGAGATTTACATGTTTCTATTGTTTATTTTACATTATGATTGACCATGTTTATTTTTAATGAGTTATGAATGGGAAATATGCTAGTCTAAGATGAAACTTGCCAATGAATAAGCAAGCATATTATCATACCTAAGGATATGCCTATAAGTGATGAAATCAAATGACCTTTCAAACAAATGCACTCTTTGAAAGAGGCAGAGAAATGTAGGGTTTCTGATAGTGTAGACATGATTTAGGTGAAAACCCACTAATTGAGAGTCCATAAAGACCACCAACTCATGAATGTACTAAGATGCAGCCTCAATGAGTAAACCTGTTACGGCCTGATACTCGGTGATATTGTTGGTAGCCGGACCAATATATACTGCACCCAAACTAACTAAATCCTGAGCTGGGGAATACAACACCCAAGCTGCTAAAGCAAGGTTCAAGGTATGATGACATGCACCATCAGCGAAATCGTAGAAGGCCATCCAATCTGCATAACCAAAAATTGGTATAAATAGTATGGACATCAAATCAAAACCATATTGAAAATAACAAAACACACTGAAAGCCAAATATACATATATACAAGGTACCATACATAAATTTCTTAGGAATAGTACCTCTTCAGGTACAACCCATTGTGAGGTTTCCTAAAAGGTATCCTGTCATAATATACGAGCTCATAAGCCCCTTTCTCTAAGACCTTACTAATAATAAATGGACCGTACCACATGGATTCAAAATTTCCCTTCCCTAGTTTATCATGTTTCTGATCGTAATTCAGGACTAGGTCACCTTCGTTGAAGACACGAGGTTGAACAGACTTGTCATATTGTGCCTTGACTCTTTTCTTGTGTGCCTCATTAGCTAAGGCAACATCTCTTCTAGTTTCATCAAGGTTAGTCAAGTACATAAATATTTCTTCCTCGGAGGAAGTGTGTGGGAGAATTTCTAAGTTTGAGTGACGAAATTTGACACTCGATAGGAAGGATGACTTCCAGTCCATAAACCAATTGGAAAGGTGTGAAACTAGTTTCCGTTTTGTCTGAATTTCTGTAAGCCCAAAGTGCTGAAAAGAGAGTTAAGTGCCATTTGGATTTGTGATCTCCAACCATCCTACGCAACATAGTTTTTAAAAATTTGTTAATGTCCTCAACCTAACCATTATCTTGCAGGTAATATAAAGTTGAGTTTACATGAAGAAAACCCATCTTAGAACTCAGCTCAGCCATCATCTGATTCCACAAATGAGATCTGTGGTTAGTGACTATAGATTGCAAGACTCCAAACCTAGCTATCACATGATTAAATAACAAGAGGGTGCTGGTATTACCATCCTCTGCATATGTAGACATTGCCTCATCCCATTTTGTGAAATAATCCATGGCTACGATGATGTAACCATGCCCCCCGGCTAAGGTAGGCTTACAATGCATAAAATAAATAGACCATTTGGAAAAATGGACAAATGCAATGACAGGGTATAAAGGAGCATGGTGGGTGTGTTTTTTTGGATAAAAGTACTAGTATGGTGGGAATTTCTTAACCACCTCATGACAATCTTTAAAGATCAAGGGCCAGAAATACCCAATGTAGAGGATTTTCTGGGCTATAGCCATCCCAGAAAGATGACCGCCACATGCTCCAGAGCGGCAATCATTCAAAACCGTTTCGGCCTCTTCATGTGTAATTCATCGTCAAAGGATGGAATATATACCACGAAGGTACAATGTATTATTCAGAATAAGATAATAATTTGTGTGGTGATGAATACGACGACGATCGTCACGGGATATGTTAGGCTGAAATATCTGGGTCTGGAGATAGATGATAAAATCTCCATATTAGGGGTAAGTTCTACTTATCATGAACAAGAATTCATCCAAAAATGAATCATTGGGCTAAACCTCTTTCAAAGCATAGGGAAGGTCACACATAAGCTCAGTGAAAACCAAGGATTTCTTCAAAGTGGCCTTGGCGAACTCAAGATCAAATTCATGTAGAATAACAATCCAATGGGAATATTTTCCCCCTAGTACTTGACGAGTCAGAATGTAGTACATAGAATTTTGATATGTGAGTACAATTGTGGTAAGAAGCAGAATGTAATGATGAAATTTATTAACAACAATGACCGTGGCCAAAGCTAACTTCTCCACACGTGAGTAACATGTTTCAGAGTCAATGAGAATCTTACTCATGTAATATATCATGTGTTCTTGGCCATTTGGATTGTCCTGCACCAGAACCATTCCGATGGTAGTAGCAGAGGAAGAAACATACAACAGAAAGTCCTTTGAATAATATGGGGGGTGTACCATGAGTGAATGAGTCAGAGTGTGATTCATATTATCAAAGGATTTTTGGGCCTGGTCATCCCAGAAGAACATAGTGTCCTTCTTCAAAAGACGTATATAACCATGCATTTTCTCAGCAAAGTTGCACACAAAAGGACGAAGAAAGTTAGCCTTCCCTTGAAAACATTTGAGTTCATTAAGGTTTTTCGGGGCAGGTAAGGCCAAGATAGTATCAATTTTCAAAGGATCAATCCATATGCCATATTTGGAAACCACGAAGCCAAGAAGGCGTCCAGTCTCTACACAAAAGACACACTTGTGTGGATTCAATCATATGTTATAATGATGATAGCTAAGAAAAATGTCTCTAAGGTTCCCTAGATGGTCCTCCCGTTGTTGTGAATGAGTGGGGAGGTCGTCAAGGTATGATTCCACTATGTGCTTGATGTCATGAAAGGCATAGGACATGCCTTGTTGGAATGTAGGTCCAACATTCTTGAGGCCAAAAGGTAACCTCTAATATGTGAAGGTTCCCCACGGAAAAATGAGAGTCATTTTGTGCTGATCAATAGGTAGAATCTTTATATGATTGTAGCTAGAAAAAACATCCATGAAAGAAAAGATGACGGTTCTAGCATAGTTATCGATGATCGAATTGATATGCAAAGTCGAGAAATTGTCCTTAGGACAATCCTTATGCAAATCATGAAAATCTATGCAAACTCTAATAGTGCCCTTCTTTTTGGTTATAGGGATAATGTTAGATACCCATTTAGTCAAGGGCATGAGATAAATAAACCCCACCTTCAGAAGTTTCTCTACTTCAGCTTTGATAGCTGCAACCTTCCTTGGATGGACTTGCCGTAATTTGTTTCATATGGGTTTTGTCACAGGATAGGTTTTAATCTTGTATACGACAATTGACAGATAAATTCCATGCATTTCCTCATAATTCCAAGCAAAAATATCATAGAATTCCTTGAAAAGAGCTCTAAAATTTTTAGTTTCTTCCATTAAGCAGTTTTGGCCTACGTGAACATGCTCAATGGTTCTGGGCTTGACTGATATGTCAATCATATTCATCTTAGTGATGTTGAAAATATTTCCTTTGGAATCTGTGTCTTGCAATAACACAAGTGTTTGTGGATGGGTGACAATATCAGTTCTGATAAGTGATTCAAGGTCAAAACCTACCGAACTAGCGTTGGGAAGAAAAGAAGATTGATGATGGTGATATTTCTATATGGGTTCATTCACACTCGTGATCTCCATGTTAGAATCATCGAAAGGAAAAGTGTGTGTGAGATAGTCTAGAGTGGCATGAAAGGGTTCTATCAAGTAGGGAAAGTTGTAGGGATCCGAAGCCACCAAATGAAGATCATCTAGCTAGACATCGAAGGCATATTGGACAACATCATACAATGCTTCATGGGGGCCAAGGGAGGATGACTCAACAAATTATTTTCCCTTGGTACTATAGCTAGTTATGGCAATCATGTTCATAGTCGCTACTTCCGTGTTAGGAGGGGAGGAAGGAAACACTCCCATAAGGGTTGAATATTTCAACATACCTACCGAAATCGAATGATAAGGGGGAGGGGACTGACCTAGCATAGGGATGTTATTCATAGTGGGAGTAGTAACATCTAGTGAACAAAATTCAACTTGATCGATAGTTACAATTTTCCTCAAATGAGGAAACTGGAGAGTTCAAAATACTGTCAAAGTGACAACAATCATGGAATAGAACCAGTTTCTCCCCAATAGGAGATTGTAATCTAATGGGGCATCCACTATTTCCACCTGAATGGAAACAATTTTTCCCCCAAGCTCAACTGAAAGGGCTGGTAACAAACCATGAGGCTAGAAACCTCATCAATCAAAATATTTTAACGTTGTATGAAACTTTGTAAGCTCAGGAGAACTAATGGCTCTCCAATAGGCTATAGAAAAGATTAAGGTTGAATATCCTTCATCCAAGACGGTCTAATGGACCTATCTCCCAACTAATCTAGAGGCAATCTAAAATGTGAGTTGGTGAGGTAATCTGGATTTATAGTTCTCTACATTGAAATGAATCAAGTTGGTATTATATGGGTCTAATTCCCCCAAATTTGTTAGCATTTTTTTACGCTGCGTTAGAAAACTTTGGAGTACCCCAAGGGTAGACATCGCGTAAGGGGCCTTAGCTAAATATTCAACAACATTATAAAATTGTGCAGCTCGGGAATTGGGATTGAAAACAACCTTTCTGAGGGTAGCCTTATGTGGTCATAAAATTAAATCAATATTAGGTTTTTCGATCATGAGAGGGCCATTAGATGAAGATGGAGGAGAACTAGTAGAAAGAACTTTCTCAGAAGAAGGATTTTCATCCTTCTTATCTACTGGATTGTCATATGAATGGCTACAAGTATTCAAATTGATGGTATTTGAAAAAATCATTCTTATTTCTTTGGTGGAACTAGAGGTCCCCTGATTAGACATATGGTCTATCAGTTGTTGTTGAGATGGGAAAGGATCGGTAAGCCCTGTGGGTGTTGGATTACTTTTTAGGAATTTACTAATCTCTTCATGATAAGGGAACTCCTTCATGAAGTGATCACCCCCACATAACAAGCAAGGGTACTTAGCCTTTCTCTTCCCTTTATCATTCTCCGTCGCCATGGTCCTAGTATTATCGTGTTGGTTTCCAAGCTTCTTACTTTTACCTTTTCCTTCTTTCTTATTTTCATGTGTTTGTTTGCTTTGAATAGCATTTACCTCGATGAAAACCATTGGGGTTCAAGAAGTAGTAGTAGAAGCATTAGGTTTCTTGGTAGTTTTGACTGCTGACGAGGGAGGGATTGAACCAACAACCCCATCAACAAGAGTCTCTACAGGTTGCTTAGCAGGGTCCGTGCTTGGATGAGGATCTTGCGGGATAAGGTCATACAAAGTTCCAGATTGGGAATATACCAAATCCAAACACTGAGTGTGACTAATATCCTACTCTTCGGTAACAGCACCACCCATGGCCATGTCTTAGGCAATGGGAGACAACAAGGATTTCCTGAACCAATGAGATAATAGTTGGTCCAGGATGGGGGATTTAATAAGTCATATCCCCCGTCTCCACTCATGGATATGGTCTGATATGTGTGTGGAGGTATTTTGGTGAATTTAGGTCAAAATTTCCATACCCATTTCATAATGGATGGGTAGTTGAAAGTGTGTAAGAAAAATGGTTTCCAATGAGCATAAATCCATAAACAAATGTTGTGGAAGTTCAATATACCACTTTGCAGTAGTACCAGTCAAATTTCTCTAGAAGCCTTCTCAAACAAATAGAGTCATCCATCGAGGAGTTCGAACAACACCATAGATGAAAATTCATGACATGATTTTTGGGATCATCTCCCTGCTTCCCATCAAACTTTGGAATGTCTGATGGTAACTTAACTGGAATAGTAGGCCACAAAGGGTTGTGCTGAATGGGATAATTTATCAACTTGGACAAATTAGAAAAGTCCAAAGTTGATAGGAATGGAATTTGTCGATTAGGTTCGACATGCTAGTAGTATTTATAAGGAATATCTGTACCACTAGGACCATAAGCTGACTGATATATTGGTTGCTAAGTTAGTTGATGGGAAAATGACCCTCCCAAAGAGCCTCCGGAAGGGGGTGGGCCTCAAGGTGGTGGGCCTCTGGGAGGTGGTGGACCTCCAAGTGGTGGTCTGCCAAGTGGTGGTACTCTAGGTGGTGGTCCTCCAGAAGGTGGATCCCCAAGTGGTGGACCCCTAGAAGCTAGCCCTAAAAGCGATGGTCCTTCGTAAGGTGTGACTCCACCTGGTAGACCTCCAAAGGGCGGGCCACCATAAGGTGAGCTTATGGCACCTCCAATAGTAAGAATAGGAATTCCTCCCATTGCTGGCATGTGGGACCAATTAGGTTTCCCCCATGGTGTAAACATGTTTCTAGGGTAAACGATTCCAGGATACATAGTTCCTGTAGATGTAGGTTTATAATTCATATTTTATACAGGTAATTGATTTGTTGGTTAACCATAACCCCAAGAAAGCTACTTTACTGTAGGTTGTACCCCTAAGGGTTGGCCTAAACTCGATGGAGGGTTTACCATATTGGTGTGGGTAGGAGGAACAACCACTGCAGGTTGTTCTATAGTAGAAATCTTCCTAGTAGTAGTAGAGACTTAATTAACATATAATGTAGGTCGCACTGGGGGTTTCCCCCTATATTTGGAATGTACTTCCCCCATTTGAGCTGAGGATTTCCCCCCAGCTACAAAGGTTAAGGTAGGACTAGAAATAGACCTATAATTTCAAACTGTAGGGTTGGAGGTTTGACTTGGATTATGAGGAAACATACCACGAGGTGGAACATCATCAACAGGAGCCGAAGTCTCAGCAAGTGTACTATATCTAGAATTCCATGGATCCAACAAACAGGGTAAAAACTGACATAGGTTCTTTATGAGGTATGGGGGTAACCATAACCCTATCCATTCTCTCTTGAAAATTATGAGCGATATCAAGCGACGCTTGAATTCTCCTATATGCATCCTCATTCAAAGGAGGGTTTTCAAAAGAGGGTCTAATAACCCCAAACTTAGAAATGGATTGACCCATAGAAGCTCTCCAAAAAGGAGCATAAGGGCCATACTCAGTTTTATCAATACCATTATTTCAACATTCCATCGAAGAATGAAAGAAAGTATTAGCCACATGAGACTGTTGGACCAAGCGATTAATATAAGAAATGAATTGCTCTCCACTTTCTACAACTGGGATACCTACCACAAGGGAGTCAGTTGCAGCTCCTGGATCTATGGCTTCCATTGGGCCTTCCCGTGTTGCAGGTGGAAATTCGGGTGGTAAGCCCTAGTTTCTTCTGGATCGTCTCGACTAAAACCCAGCCAGATTGCAAAAAAGTCACTAAACCTAACCTAGGGTTTCAAAACTAAGGATGTGACATCCCTCTTGTGTACCATAAATATTTGGTAAATTATGATTGAACATTGTATTCATCTTTTGGTGAGGAGCTCAAGGCCAAGGCCCCACCAGTAATACCTTGTAATTAATACTATCTAAAGTTCCTTAGGAGACTTAAGAGTGGGACATATCTCAATGAAGGGAAACTGAACCCACGAGGGAAAAGAAAAGAGAATTGTCAGAGAGCCTTAATTTCCATAACGTAGCTTTAGTATCGTCTTAACTATGGCATCCTACCAGGATTCCTGTGTCACCATAATTAGCCCAATTAAAATACAATAGGCAGCTATTTAAAATAAAATGTAATTAAGATATGATCTAAGAGATTTCAAGGATAATAACCTTGACAAAAGGGTCAAGGCGTTATCTAGAAAGTAAAAGAAAACCAAAGAGAAAAACAACCTAAAGAAAAATCATTAAGGGACTATATGTTATAGTCACCTTAAAGAATGAAAAAAAAGGGGAGATGTCACCATGTACATATCCTTACATCTCGATTTAATATTGATGACATATAATTCATATAAATATATATTTATCTATATATTAAAAGGGTGATAGTGAGGTTCCTACGTGGTAATAATAGTATATACTATATTATATTGAAGCACACTCCCTTAATAGGAGTGTTAGAAAAATCATAAGAAGTTAAAGAGGGTTATACCTAAACCATAAAAGAAAGTGGGGTTTAGGAGACCCTGGGGCTTATTCCTTTCGAGGAAACATCAATCAACTTATGGAAATAGAAATTATTTTTACTATCCCTAGAATAAATTAATTAAAAAAAAAAACCCCTTTCCACCGTAGGGAGATCCGCATTGAAGAGTTGTCTCGAGCATGGTTTCCACGTGGAAGGAATAATGGCACATACTCTGCCATATAGCACTGTTTAAGGAGGCATAATCGGAGTGAAATATTGGCCTGCAATAGTTAAAAGGAAAAGGATTTCGATAGGAGGACACACACTCTCTTGTTTTCTCAGGAATGGAGAGACGGAGTGGGAAATGGGAAATACATTTTCCTTGATGAAGCTCCCATCTGCATATCCAGGAATCTGATGGGCGTTTCTTGCCAGTGTCTACTTCAGCATTTTGGATCTTCACTATAGATCCAGAAAAATTGCACCGAGGTTTTTGCAGTCGGATGATAATGTAATCAAGGTGTGGAAAATTCATGCTCGATTTCACGCAAGGACACGGATTCTAGATAGGAAATATTTACAAGTATTCTATGGTTTTTGAGTAACAATTGCAGGAACTCAATCAGTTCATCTTTCTTAAAACTACAGAGTAAGGATTCCAAGATGTCTTGGTGGAACTATATATCTAGGACCTAAGGTACTGCATTTTAGCTTTTATCTCATATTTTTCTGCTCACTGCAATGTCTTGATCTCGAGCCCCATTCGATTCTTTACTTTTTCAAATGCTTTGGTAGAAAGAAAACGAGTAAATAATTACACCATATCTACTAAGTATGGGGTTGTTATTTTTGAGTTCTTTGTTGTCATTATGTGCTCTCTTAGAGGAATTCCGACTAGATTGTGGTCCGCTGCAGGGTTTGATTTTGTGTGGTCCACTACAGGGTTTGATTTTGTGTAGTGTGTGTGGGTTAAGATTCTTGTCATGAGGGGTTTAGAGAGTATGAAGTTTATCTATGAATACACATGCTATCATTTTTGTATTTTGTCTGTTTAATGGTTTGTTATGGATGACAAAGTTAAATTGCTCTGATGATTACTTCGTAGGCTCTAATGATTACTTCGGTCGACTTCTTGACCCCTCTATCCTGTGTATTATACTCCGTGTCAAGATGGGTTCATGTAGCTAGACCCATCCTTTAGGATATACACCATATATTGATTGGAACCGACACACCTTGGATTGACAAAGAAAATCCCCATTGTTATAAAATTTTGTGTATTTAAGCTGGGATCCATGAGTTATTGGGATCGGTTGCATTACCTTTGCTTTAGGTTAGAAACGTTTTGGTACTAAAACCATATCAGCATTGTATATATATCAACTTTTCATTTTAAATCTTATTTATGTTGGTGTGTTTGGTTTCTATGTGATCTGGAACCTTCACCTTATCCCTGCGCCTTACTAAGAATTGGTAAATGCTTTGGGTGTCAGTCAGTTTCTTGCTTTTGAGATCTGGAACATACATCTTGTGCTGGCACCTTGAATTGTATAGGAATGATATATGGATGAAATTTATCCAGAAAGGATGGCTGTATCGAATAGGATGTAGGAGTGAATCCTGTACAAAACCCATAGTAGTATGCTTTCTACCTGTATTCACCTTGTGCATGAATGAAAACTATGCAGAACCCATAGTTGTAAAATATAGGATGTAACTTATGCATTGTAAGTGTCGAAATCTTTAAACATTATTTGAAAACTATAGAGTCCGCATATTGCAGAACCAAGGTCTGTGCTAGTTAGTGTATATATCCGAAGAAGGCATGTTGTATAGGAATATTGTTGGTGCATGCTGCTTAAAGGATAATATACTATATAGGAATTAGATTTCAATCTCTAAAAGGTACATAGATATAAGAAATATCTTGGTTTAACACACACATTGGTGATAGTTTTCTTTTTGCTGGATTATTGCCTCAGGAATATATGTATATGTATCCCTATGTGCCTACTCATGTATGGAAATGCAAGATTAATTGTACAATATATCATGTTGTACATTTTATTGGGATCTACTTAGTAAATGGGTTGATGCTTGACAGTAATAAATACAATGACAAAATTGCCATGCTTCACATGGTGAAGGAAATCTCCTGATATTGTTGTTAGTAAGGCTTATATAGATTGCCAGAATTTAAATATATGAGTTATTTCTTCCATACTATAGAAGCTACAAAACAAGTATCCGAAGTAAGCGTATCCTTACTAGTTTAGAGATATGAATCCTCTAATTTTTAAACAGAAGTAGCGTCCATTTATTGGTTGAGTATAAGGTCAATATTCAATGACACTCATGGGTTCAGGTACTTGAATGTTGAATTAAATTCAAAGTTCACTGTGTTCCCAAGGAGTTGTTAATGATTTTATGAGTTTATCATAAGGTTCCTAAAAGAGGGCAATTTGAGTTACAAGTGTCTCTCTACAAAGAGACTTGAAGTAAGGTAAACTAGCCATGGATGTGCCATGACATTGTAATTACTCTCTTCAATAAAGCAATAAAAAGAATAACAAATTGGTGGACGTAGCCTCATGGACGAGGTGAACCACGGAAATTGATGTCTTGTCTTTTTTTCCTTGTATATTGCTTTACCATTTGTGTATGCTCAATTCTTAATGATGTTTAATGTTGGGTGGATGGGTTATGAGTTACATTTTGCAAATATACAAGTTTCAGTGATTTATAAGATTTTATTAATCTTATATTATGTTAGGGAAGGGTATTTTAAATTATGCGATTTTCACACAAGAGATTAACATGATGGAGTTGTGGATAGAGTACTAGGAAAAATTAAATCCCCCTTTTCTCAAATTCCATTGAGGTATATGGGGTGTGTTACAGACATGGTGGACTGTTGAATTATGTAGAGTCAAGGTTGGAATTATTGAATAAGGTCTCTACCTAAAATGTTAAGCATATATCAACATTAATCTTGTTAAGAATTTGTAATGGTCAATTTTAATACAATTGATTCACGACGTTTCAGTGATCGGTTTCACAATATGTTTTTCTTTAGTTTGTACATTACCATTGTGTTATTTTTTTAAGGATGGTCATCAAAGATATTCTTAGCCTTTCAAAAGAAAAAGAAAATTTTCTCTCTTGTCGACATGGGGGTAGTTACAAATGGTATCAAAGCCAGAGTGACAACACTCGGGCCTATTTGGGTTCAACTTGTAGTTAGGAAGCAGTAAGATAGATAGTTATAACCAAGCGAATGTTTTGGTTGTGGATGCATGGCAATGGTGAATGAGGGGGATAATTTGTCCGAGTGGGCCTCCAAAGGTCGAAGGAGGTAATGAGGGAGACAAAAGAAAAATCATGGCAAAAAGGTATGACAAAAATTGTGAGTATCTCTTTCATCTTGTTGTAAGAGTTGTGTTTGCACATTCAAGAAAGAAATATGGTTATTTTCTTAGAATTGCACGTAACAACATCTACATATATATGGCCTGGTTAGGCTCGTACTAAATAAGACACCAAACAGATAGTTAAAGAACTGTGGGTTCGCTAGATAAGAAAAGGCATGGGATGCTAGTAATAAATGTTAGAATGTTGTATGAAGCTATGTGTTTATTTTGAAGAGTATTGATGCTGTAAATATTTGCAAAGAGATAGAAAACCCTAAGTAATGGGTAGTATAGAAATTCCAGTTTTGAGGAAAATTTAAAGACACTCGTCACATACTATAGACATAAGAATGTTAGGCTTATCATAATATTGGTTGGAACCAATTGCCCAATGTATTGCTGAAATTATACACACACAATCTTATACAAAAGGAAAGTCTAAATTAAAATCTCTTTTTAGGCTGAACATAAATTATCACAAGTGGAAGTAGAGTGGAGAACTTAGTCTAACGAATACCCCTTAGGGTATTGGTGTATTTCAGGTAATACATGAAAATACATGTGCAACATCCAACACTAAAACTTAAGGATTGGGAATGTGACTCTTTTATGATGTGGTGTTTTGTGCTAAAAGGTGAGTTAGGTTAACACCTTAAAATTCATGTACTGGCGTATAAGTAATAATACATATCAAAGCTTATTATACTCCATCATGTTAAAAAAATTACTGGTTTTTGAAAACATGTGTGTGGTATAAGCATTCAAAAGATTCATGAAAAGTGGGTTAATAAGTTAACCTTAATAAAGGATATCCAATTTTGTTTTTCAAATGATTGGGAAGTATGGTGGAGAATTAGAATGTCCACTCCCTGATGACAATCCAAACACAGATGAGTAAATATGTGTAATTGTTAATAATATTTGAAATGATAAGGGAATGAACATTGTACGTTGCTATGGACTAACATTGCAGGAGTGTTGGAAATACTACCAATGGAAAAGGACCATTGGTTACAAAAATTCATTGGCTAAAATAAGGGAGTTAAACCACTCAAGAACAAGTATTGTTTTACTTTTGATCTTATTATAATAGCTGGCATGCAAACAGTATTGGGTTGCACATAAAGACCATTGCTCTCTTGAGGCAATGATGTTTTAAAGTTATTTTCCTTTAGGAAAAATGGAACTAGATTACTTAGGAACTTAGGCTACAGTGTAGCCAAGGTGAATGGTAAAGTGGGTTGTGCATAAAATAAATAATGCTTCTCGTTATATTGTACTAAATATAGAGACTCTTACTTTTATGAGCAAGAACGTCGGCAGGCTTGACATAAGCAGCTCAGATGTGAAATGATGGTAAGTAGTACTGCTGATTTGTATGTCCCTGGCACTACCACTCATGAATGTGGTGTAAAGTTGGAATATCCCTTCACTAGAAATTATCCAAATATAGACGACTAAGGATGTCTGAAGATATTGATATTGAAAATAATTGATGAATGTTGTATAAATTTATATGCTAACATTGCAGGATATGCTAGGAATACTATCCGTCGAAATTGACTGTTAGTAAAAATAACTCACTGCCTTAAATACTGAGGTTAAGTATGGGTGATGTATTACTTATTATAAATTGTCAAATTTCGAGGTTTTATAAACCAAGGATTAACTGTGGATGGTTGTTTATATACTGACATTGTAGGCTTCACTAAGATTATGACCATTGTTGCGATCGACATGCACTAGAGTATATAAATCCTCCTGCATATATATAAGTTGCACCCAATTGCTCAGAAATGAGTAAGGAGTAATTTTTCTAAATGATTTACAGGTTTATATAACTCATGAATGATGATTAAAATCATTGTAACTTATGAAACTATGTTGATTAATTAATGGAATTTTGGGTTATTGATTCATGCTTTGACTAACCATGTAGCCGATTCATGAATCAGGACAATGACAGTAAAGTCATGTGAAGCACCAACAAGTGTGAATTACCAAAAGTCAAAGTGAAATTTATACTAAATACGAACAAGGAAAAATTTGAATGCTACGAGAGCACAATGGTGTTAGGCAAGTGATTGTCGCATGAACACATTGGTGTTAGGCATATATGCTGCAGGAGCACAATGGTATTAGGCAAGAGTTTTCCGCATGAGCACATTGGTGTTAGGAATATAGTGTGGCAAGAATAAGACCTAGGCAAAAATAGACATCTGGAAGACGGGACGTTGTTTGATGTCACTGAGGAGAAAATTTTTAACTAGTGGTTAAAAGGGAGAGTAACCTCAGAAAATGTTGTAAGTCCAGACAAGAATGGAAAAGGAACTCAAGGGACTTTGGAAAGCATAACGACCATAAAACATGTTAATGAATAATTAGGCTGTTACATGTCTTAATGCATAAATGTGGAAGAAAGGTTTACATTAGGTGGACGACTAGTTAAGTATCCAAGTGGATTATTTATGAATCAATTACGTTTTTGAGAAAAATTATGTATTATGATGATAAAATACAATTAAATATTTGAAGATGATTCCATAATTCGCCAGATATGATTCTTAAAAAGGACCTCTTGTTTATGTTTTAAGTTAAATTATGGAATTTTGACTTGTTTGACTGAATGAATTATGAGGTAGACCTGATCTTGTTACAAGAAACTATAGGTTCGGAACAATAGCAACTTACAAAGATCAAGAAATATCTACGACGGCCAAAATAGAAAGATATGAAGCAGGATATGATGACCCAAGCGATGAAAAAAAAATGTTGCAAAACAAGAACACCGAGGATGGTGTTGTTTTTAAGGGGGAAAGGATGTGATATCCCTCTTGTGTACCATAAATATTTGGTAAATTATGATTGAACATTGTATTCGTCTTCTGGTGAGGAGCTCAAGGCCAAGGACGCACCAATAATACCTTGTAATTAATACTATCTAAAGTTCCTTAGGAGACTTAAGAGTGGGACACAGCTCAACGAAGGGCAACTGAACCCATGAGGGAAAATAAAAGAGAATGGTCAGAGAGCCTTAATTTTTGTAATGTAGCTTTAGTATCATCTTAACTATGGCATCCTACCAGAATTCCCGTGTCTCCATAATTAGCCCAATTAAAATATGATAGCCAGCTATTTAAAATCAAACGTAATTAAGACATGATTTAAGAGATTTCAAGGATAACAACCTTGACAAAATGGTCAAGGCATTATCTAGAAAGTAAAAGAAAACCAAAGAGAAAAACAACCTAAATAAAAATCATTAAGGGACTATATGTTATAGTCACCTTAAAGAATGAAAATAAAATTAAAAAAGGTGAGATGTCACCATGTACATATCCTTACATATTGATTTAATATTGCTGACATATAATTCATATAAATATATATTTATCTATATATTAAAAGGGTGATAGTGAGGTTCCTATGTGGTAGGAATAGTATAGTTTATATTATATTGAAGCGCACTCCCTTAATGGGGGTGTTAGAAAAATAATAAGAAGCGAAAGAGGGTTATACCTAACCAGCAAAGAAAGTGGGGTTTAGGAGATCCAGGGGCTTATTCCTTCCGAGGAAACATCAATCAACTTATAGAAACAAAACTTAGTTTTAGTATCCTTAGAAGACTGGAATTAAAAAAAGAAATCCAACCCCTTTGCACCGTAGGGAGATCCTCATTGAGGAGTTGTCTTAGGCATGGTTTCCACGTGGAAGGAATAATGACACGTACTCTACCATATAGCACTATTTAAGGAAACAAAATCGGGGGGAAATATTGGCCTGCAATAGTGAAAAGGAAAAGGATTTTGATAGGAGGACACACATTCTCTTGTTTTCTCGGGAATGGAGAGACGGAGTGGGAAATGGGAAATACATTTTCCTTGATGAATCTCCCATCTGCGTATCCATGAATCTGATGGGCGTTTCTTGCTAGAGTCTACTTCGGCGTTGTGGATCTTCACTACAGATCCAGAAAAATTGCACCGAGGTTTTTGTAGTCGGATGATAATGTAATCAAGGTGTGGAAAAGCCATGCTCGATTTCATGTGGAGACGCGCGTTCGGGCTGGGAAATATTTACAGGTATTATAGGGTTTTTGAGTAACATTTGCAGGCACTCAATCAGTTCAGCTTTCTTAAAACAAAAGAGTAAGGCTTCCAAGATGGTTTGGTAGAACTATATATCTAGGACCTAAGGTACTTCATTTTAGCTTTTATCTCATATTTTTCTGCTCACTGCAATGTCTCGATCTCGAGCCCCATTTGATGCTTTACTTTTTCAAACGCTTTGGCAGAAAGAAAATGAGTAAATAATTAAACCATATCTACTAAGTATGGGGTTATTTTTTATTTCTTTGTTGTCATTATGTGCTCTCTTAGAGGAATTTCGACTAGATTGTGGTCCGCTACAGGGTTTGATTTTTTCTAGTGTGTGTGGGTTAGGATTCCTGTCGTGAGGGGTTTAGAGAGTATGAATTTTATCTATGAATACACATGCTCTCATTTTTGTATTATGTCTGTTTAATGCTTTGTTATGGACGGTGAAGTTAAGTTGCTCTGATGACTACTTCGTAGGCTCTGATGATTACTTCGGTCCACTTCTTGACCCCTATATCATGTATATTATACTCTGTGTGAAAATGGGTTCATGTAGCCAGACCCATCCTTTAGGACATAGAACATATATTGATTGGAACCGGCACACCTTGGATCGATAAAGAAAATCTCCATTGTTATAAACTTCTGCGTATTTAAGCTGGGATCCATGAGTTATTAGGATCGGTTGCGTTACCTTTTCTTTAGGTTAGAAACTTTTTGGTACTAAAACCATATCAACATTGTATATTGTTAGGTAAATAAATCCTGATTCATTTATTTCATAGCCAAAGCATTTATTTATACATTTACAAATGTTGGTTCAGTTTCATCTTCCGCCCAACCTTTTCAGCTTCCTACATAACTATTCAGTTTTCTTTATTTATTTACAAAATATAATCCCGACGGATTATATTCCAACAATCCTGTTAGTTTTTCATCACATTTAATCTAGCATTATGATCTTAGGATCTTTTCACTGAGAGAATAATAAGCACAACAATAAAACACAAGCACATCACAAGAGACAAGAGACAGAAAGAGTTTTCCTCAGGGAAACCATAAAGGAGAAAACCCTGCAACTTCCTCTAAGATAGAATCAACATCAAAATAGTAAGAGATCTCCCAAAATAGTAGTAGTCTTCTGTCTTCTGTCTAGTCCCAAAATTTCCTTCTCCAGTAGTGCGCCACACTTAGGAGAGCAAGTGATGTATTTCACAAGTGATAAATAGAGAGACTCTCACTCTCTATTTATATTCATCCATTCACTTGACTTGCCTTTTCACACGTAGGCTCAACCTAATAATTACTACTCAAGCCTACACCTTAATTAGTGTATAATAACTCAAGTGCCCCGAAACTGTGGGGACTTACCTAATGACTTGCTATGACTTGATTACATTATTAATCCTCCCGATCAAAATATCGGGGCATGACCACATGACTCAAATACATAATAGAGACATCCTGGAATAAAAATCAGGTTACAATATATAAGATACATAGAAGAATACATTCCAAAGTTACATATACATAAACACTTCCTCTTAACTAGGAAGGTATTCTTTCGACACAATTTTCAGCGCTGGTCTTCTTCTCTGTATCAACTGGATCATCTCGTCTTCAAGTCATCTTCGTCTTCAAGTCATATTCGTCTTCAATTCATCTTCATCTTCAAGTCATCATCGAATCTGGATCATCTCTCGATCTAGATCATCATCGAACATCATCACTAGATCTGGATCATCATCACCGGACTGGATCTGGATCATCACTCGATCTGGATCATTACTGTTGGTTCATCATTATTGGATCTAGATCATCACTCTATCTAGATCAACACTGGTGCTATCTCATGATTCTTCTCGTCATAGGAAGTTCTACAGAGCCAGCCCTTTTTCATGCTGGTTGTAGGCCTACCCTCATGTAGGTCTTTGTCCAGCACTTATATCTGACCTGCTCATCATAAAGGCACACCCAACACTCACATATGATCATGTAGTAAACTACAATCCCATCAGAAAGGCCCAGCACTCACATTCACTAGTATGATAGGACACACCTACTATCATCTGTGAAATGGCTCAGCAGTTGCAACCACCAGCATGATAGGACACACCTACTATCATCTGTGGAAAGGCACAGCGCGCTCACATCCACCAGCATGGTAGGACACACCTACTACCATCTGTGGAAAGGCTCAGCACTTATAATCACCAGCATGGTAGGACACACCTACTACCATCTGTGAAATGGCTCTGCACTTACAATCACCAGCATGGTAGGACACACCTACTACCATCTATGAAATGGCACTACACTTACAGTCACCAGCATGATAGGACACACCTACTTTCATTTGTGAAATGGCATAGCAATTACAGTCACCAGCATGATAGGACACACCTACTATCATCTGTGACAAAGCTCGGCACTTACATCCATCCAGGCGGGAACACATCCTGCTCACAATGATGGAAGGGCATGCACTCATATCTGATCATGAGGGGAACACATCCTAGCAATCATATCAAAATGGCCCCCAGTCCTCCTCAACTGAGCTACCTAGTAACTGACCAGGCGCCTCCATTCTCCTAGAGAATGGCAGTTTCCCTTACATCTGACCTGCTCATCGAAATGGCCAACACTCACATCTAACATGGAAGGAACTTAATCCTTTATCCATGAACAAAATGGTTCAGCCCTTACATTTGATCAAGTGGGAATACATCCCTCTATCACATCATAATGGCTACTGAGTTCTTATACTGAGTGTTCTTGGTAACTGACTAGGTGCCTCCATTCCTAAGAATGGTAATTGCTCTTACATCTGTCCTGCTCAACAGAATGGCCAGCACTCATATCTGACATGGAAGGGAGAAACCCTACCACCATGACAGAATGGCTCAGCCCTTATATCTGACCTACTCGTCAGAATGGCTATGGATCTCAGCACTCATATCTGACATGGAAGGAACCAATCCTCTCACCATGACAGAATGGCTTAGCCCTTACATATGACCATGGAAGGAACCAATCCTCTCACCATGTCAGAATGGCTATGGGTCTCATCACTTTCTCTGGGAGGAAGCCTCGATCTAGAGAACACCAAGTCTCTCTCTGAAGTACTCGAACTTCAGCCTAGTCAATGGCTTCGTCAATACATCAGCTATCTGTTCCTTTGTCGCAACATACAGGAGCTTCACTACTCCTCTCTGCACCATATCCCTGATATAGTGATACTTGATCTCGATATGCTTCGAATTGTCATGAAACACTGGATTCTCTGACAACTTCACGCAACTCTGGTTGTCACAATGTATACAAGTAGCATCTAACTGGAGATCAAATATATCAGACAGTAGCTTCCGCAGCCATACTGCCTCACAACTAGCTGAACAAGCTGCGACATACTCTGCTTCAGTTGTACTCAGTGCCACACAGGATTGCTTCCTGCTAAACCAAGAGATCACACCTGATCCCATACTGAAGCAACATCCTGAAGTACTCTTCCTGTTGATGGCACTGCCTGCCCAATCTGAATCAACATAACCTTCCAGGTTAATCTTCTGATTCGCATCGTACTTGAGCCCATAATCAATTATACCCTTCAGGTACCTCAGAATATGCTTTGCAGCTGTCAAGTGAACACTCCTCGGATCTGTCAAGTACTGTCTAAGTTGTTCACAGCAAAGAAAATTTCTAGTCTCGTGTTCGTTAGGTACATCAATGACCCAATCATTTGATGATACATCGTAGCATCAACCGACTCTTGACGAAGCATCACTCAATAGCTTCAGGTTTGATGCCATAGGTGTGGCCATCGCCTTGCAGTCCATCATCCCGAACCTCTTCAGGATATCTACTGCATACTGCCCTTGTCCAAGGAAGATCCCATCTGTACTCTGCCACACCTCCATACCTAGAACAGTAGTGCATCGACACATAACATGAGCATCACTGGTCTTCCACCTTCAACCTTGGATCAAAGGTTGGAATCCGCTTCACTCTCAGTAAAGCCTAGAATCATCAGTAATTTTCCCATCTTGTCGTACCATGTCGAACCTCAGGATCTTCTGCAATCACTCCCTCTGAAGCGAAGCATCATACTCCCTCTGTCTTCCGTACTCTATGCACTAAAACATTCTGTACTGGAGTGACAAGTAGTATCCATCTAGGATCACTGGATACTAAGATCCTATATCTTGAACTTCTTCAAAAGTTCATCTTGCACCCACCTGTGAGCTTGTCATCCTCTATCAACCTTGTAGAAAACGTTAAGATATTCATCAAGCTCATCATGTATTTGTTATCCCATGGGTGTCTTCTGAACTTGTACAAGGCCTTCTTTCATTTGCACACATGATTATGCATGTCACGTGACTTCACTTCTATTAGCTGAAAATGTTTCTTTGTAGACTATGCCTTCTCTTCATGAGAAGCCTCATGCTACGAATCTTGCTTTGTATCCCACGATGTTTCCATCTACTGCATGATGGAACTATGAACTTCTCTTCAGGTCTCGATACTACGCCTAGACATCATTCTTCTTGAACTGATCTTCCCTTTCTTCTTGGTGGCTGGAAGGTTCTACATCAATGATGTCACTGCACTCGTCATATTATTCTTTGTCTTTGAACTGTCGTCACTTGTTCTTCGGAACAAGTCTTCATTCTTCTTTTCTTGTAGGCGATTATGTATGTGATCTTTCCTACAAGTCAAATGCAATTGTTTGGTTAGAAACATTTCATAAGGAATATTTATACTGGCAAACACTTATGCATAAATATATGATCATGCAACTACTTTATCCAATACAACATTCATCCATATCTCATTGAAACTTTCTAGATGCCTTCCATCTCTACCAGGACAACATTGAGATTGTGCACTAATCCAATATGTCATCAAAGAGGTTTCATTCTAGATAAGTAGCAATGGAGAATTTGTATAGTCCCATGAGCTACTTACCCATCACATGCATATTAGTAGTATTCTATCATTAATGCAAACATCCTATCGTGCATAATACAATAACTGAATATAAACAAATACATAACAAAATAATATAATGAAATGACAATTGAATACTTATCTTTATTTGTTTCGAGGGTAGACTCCTTCTTGAGCCTTCAGCTTCATCGTCTTCTCCATTCATAATAGCATCGTTTCTTATCCAAAAGCTAAGGTGGATAAGAAGTTCTTCTAGAGTTGAGTTCTTCATATTCCTCATTGATTGAGGGATCTTCTTTTGGATGGCAATATCTTGATCTTAAATTGCACCCCTCTTCTCTTCTCTTCTTATGATTCAAGCTTCTTCTTCTTCCCAAAGTTTGCTGAAAGTAATCACTTCCTTCTGGAACACATTCCTTGAATGAATTCCACGATCCTAGGAGGCCATTCAAGGTGGCCATCATCACTTTTGCATTCTTCACTTTTTCTTTTACCGCTTCAAGTTGTTCTTGATTTGAGAGACTCTTATGACTACATGGTCTCTTCATTCTAGACCTTCACATTCTTCAACTGGATTCTTTAGGTCATATTCTGATTTTTGTTCTTCCCTTCAAATAGCTTGAAATTCCGTTCTGCAACCCCATTCTGTTGTGGATTATAAGGAGTTGACAACTCCCTCTTAATCCCTGCTTCTTTGCATAGCTCTTTGAATTCATTCGAAGTGAATTCTCCACCATTATCTGATCGGATGGTCTTGATATTCTTTTCAGTATGGTTCTTGATCAAGGATTTGTTTTTCATAAAGTAAATCCATGTCTTTCTATAAAAATCATCAATAAAAGAAACATAGTATTCATACCCGCTTAGTGAGTTTGATGACATTGGACCGCATACATCGGAGTGGATGATTTCTAGAATGCCTTTGTCTTTGCTTTTGCTGCTAGTAAATGTCTTGTTTGTATTCTTCCCTTTCACACATCCTTTGCAAACTCCATCATGCTTTGTTTGGAATGCAATAGGTAGTGCTCTGTAGTGCACATGTGCAAGCCTTCTATGCCAAAGCTCATTTGGCTCTACCGTATCATGGATCAAGGCTTGTTCTGGATGACCCTACAATTTGTGCAAGCCTCCTTCTTGTTCTCCAATCACTACTGCATCATCAATTTTATTTCCCTTTGGCCACATGATGACTTGACCATCGATGAATGCAACCCACATTCCTTTTGCATCCAAGGCTGAAATGGATAGAAGATTCTTCTTAAGTCCTGGAACAAACAATACTTCTTTCATTGTTAGAGACTTACCAGAGTCTAGCTTGTATGAAGATTCCCCACTACCTTTTATTGGATATTGGTAGTCATCTCCTAGTTTCACCTTGTGAGGTGATTCATGTCTGACAGTCTTACAAAGGATTCCTTGAATCCCGTCATATGTTTGGAAGCCCCACTGTCTATAAGCCAATCATCATTTCCATGAGTAATGTTACCTGTGAGAGCTGATATCAGAACATATTCATCCTCACTTGAAGAATATTCACTTTCATATATGGATCTCTTTCTGGAAGGTTCATCATCCTCTGCAACATGAGCATGATGTCTTCTTTGGCCTCGTCTCCCTCTGAAACTGGAACCTCTATACTCATGTAGGTGTCCAATCCAGTTTCTTCAGAGAGATCAAATACTTCTATGCTTGGAAGTTGTCAACTTCACCAAGATTATCATCAAGCTATTGTGATATATCATATTGAAATGAGAACCTCAAATGGAAATACAAAAGATTAGATCTTACCGATTTGAGGTGTCCGTCCTTGTCCTGGAGTTCGTTGATCTAGGGTTTGTCGCAAAAACCCTAATTTTCAAAACTTTGAAACTTTTAGATCTAATTGGACAAACAGATATATCTCTTCAAATGGAGCTGTCCAATGTACTCCTTTTCTAAAAACAGTGGAGGGAGGCTCCCGAAACAGGAAGCCCTAAATTACTGATTTCTTCTGCAGAAATGTCTGTTACTGTTTCTGTGATATCTCCGCAATTAATGATCCTCTGTTTCTGAAATTTATCACTAGGTAACCTCACATGTCCATGATCCAATACCGCAGGTTTCAGAAGAATTGGTTTCATCATTTGGGATTTATGATCCTTTTCCCAAGGTGACCTATTACAGGATTGTTCAGAACAATGAAGTTGTACGACATGCCACATGTCACTGGTTCATCTTCTGAGTCTGATATTTGGACCACCAAATGTACAGTACATGAAATTTCTGTAACATCTTCAGGAATTCCATTTGGACCTCTGTAGCGCAAGATATTGCAGATCTCCCCAGATGTCATGTTCAGGGATGAATTCTGGAAGAGGCTGGAACCCTAACTTGGAGAGATCATATCTCCTGGATTAAAGCGAATATGAGTCTATTTTTTGGATACAGGCTTCATCAGGATTTTATATTTGGCCTCTGAAATTTTCAGCTTCTGATACTTCCCCAATCTCGGAATATAGTGACTGTACCAAAACTTAGCAGTTTTAGTATTTAGGGTTTCTCCTAGCTCAGGGTCAAACTAGGGTTTGACTTTCCTGGAGTTTTACCAAACCAAATTTCTTGATCTAGGTCTCTAAACTTCGTTTTTTATGAGGAGAATAACCCTATTCTGGTCTCACTCAAAAATTCATCTTCTATAGAAATCCCTAATTTCTGCATCGAAGACTGAAAATGCTCGGAATCAAATTCTGCTTCGATAGAAAGATGTGCCCTTCAATGGGGAGTCATCTTAGCATACTTTTGCTGAAAATATGTGGAGGAAGATCCACAAAATAGGAATCCCTAGTTCCTGTAGCTGTATAATGTCTTCTTCTCAGGTTAGCTCTGATACCATGTTAGTTTTTCATCACATTTAAGCTAGCGTTATGATCTTAGGATCTTTTTACTGAGAGAATAACAAGCACAACAATAAAACACAAGCACATCACAAGAGACAAGAGACACAAAGATTTTTCCTCAGGGAAACCATAAAGGAGAAAACCCCGCAACTTCCTCTAATATAGAATCAACACCAAAATAGTAAGAGATCTCCCAAAACAGCAGTAGTCCTCTGTCTTCTGTCTAGTCCCAAAATTTCCTTCTCCAGTAGTGCGCCACACTTAGGAGAGAAAGTGATGTATTTTGCAAGTGATAAATAGAGATACTCTCACTCTCTATTTATATTCATCCATTCACTTGACTTGTCTTTTCACACGTAGGCTCAACCTAATAATTACTACTCGAGCCTACACCTTAATTAGTGTATAATAACTCAAGTGCCCCAAAACTATGGGGACTTACCTAATGACTTGATATGACTTGATTACATTATTAATCCTCCCAATCGGAACATCGGGGCATGACCACATGACTCAAATACATAATAGAGACATCCTGGAATAAACATCGGGTTACAATATATAATATACATAGAAGAATACATTCCAAAGTTACATATACCTCAACAAACCCCCCCCTTAATCTGAAGGGGTGTTAGTAAGTCCGAGCATGTTTCTAAATCTTTCAAACTTTTCTCGTCCAAGCGCTTTGGTGAAGATGTCTGCAATTTGATCATTTGTGGAACAATGTCGAAGATGGACTGTCTTGGCCTCTACATGATGTCGAATCAAATGATACTTTGTGTTGATGTGTTTGCTTCGATCATGGAATCTAGGATTCTTAGCCAGCTTGATTGCAGAAGTATTGTCGATCAATAATGGAGTGGATTTTTCTTTTTTTTCTTGCAAATCTTCAAGTATCTTCCTAAGCCATACTATTTCTTTCGTTGCTTCAGCTGCAGCCACATATTCTTCTTCTGTTGTTGAATCTGCCGGAACTAACTGTTTGCGTGATCTCCATGAGATAGCTGCTGATCCAAGACTTATAGTGTATCCAGAAGTTGATACTCCTATCTCCTTATCGCCATCAAAATCTGAGTCTAAGTACCCAATGAAGTCATCCACTTTAGAGTATTTGAGTCCAATGTCTTGAGTCCCCTTCAAGTATCTTAGAACTCTTTTTGCAGCTGACCAGTGTCCTTCACAAGGTTTATGCATGAACCTTGAAAGTATGCCAACAACATAAGAAATATCTGGTCTAGTTTTTGTAAGGTATATAAGACTTCCTACAAGTTGTTGATACTTGGTCGCATCCTCAAATTCTTTTCCTTCGCTTGATGGGAGCTTCATTTTCTGTTCCATTGGAGTAGAGATAGGGTTGCATTCTGTCATGCAAAATTTGTTTAGTAGTTCTCCAACATATTTTTTTTGAGATAGGAATATGTACTTAGGATGTTGAGTGACTTCAATTCCTAAGTAATAGTGGAGATGTCCCATATCTGTCATTTCAAAGATATTTTTCAAATCTTTCTTTATGGATGCTATATAGCTCTCATTGTTCCCTGTCATCAAAAGATCATCTACGTACACCACAAGATACACAACAGATCTTCCAACTTTCTTTATAAACAGTGTTGCATCATCAAGATCAAAATGTTCGAAATTTAACTTCAAAAGATGCTCGATTAATTTTTCATACCATGCGTGAGGCGCTTGTTTTAGGCCATACAAGGATTTGACAATATTGCATACCTTTTGTTCTTTTCCTTTCACAACAAAGCCTTCTGGCTGAGACATGAAGACATTCTCTTTCAAATCTCCATTCAAGAAAGTAGTCTTCACATCCATCTGATGAACTTTCCACCCATTCTGAGCAGCTAAAGAGAGTAAGGTACGGATGGTAGCCCATTTTGCTGTAGGAGAGAACATTTCTTCATAGTCAATTCCTCCCTTCTGTGCATAGCCTTTTGCTACAAGCCTCACTTTGTGCTTGTCAAGTGAGCCATCTGATCTATATTTTTTATTGTACACCCACTTGCAGCCAATTGGTTTGGTTCCAACTGGAGGGTCAACCAGCTTCCAGGTTCCATTCTTCATGAGTGCATCATACTCATTCTGCATAGCTTCTTTCCACTCAACTCAAGTAGAAGCTTCTTCAAAGGAAGTTGGTTCAAAGTTAGTAGATGAATTAAATTCACAATCAAATGATACATCCATGTCATCACCTGAATTATCTGCTTCTCCTCCATCTTCATGTCTTTTTGAACTTCTCATTCCCGTCTTTCCAACTTCATCTGGACGAACACTTTCAAGTGTCTTTGTGGCCCATTTAGGAATCTTCCGTGATGGTCTTAGTTGATCAGCTGGTGGTGCTTCATCATTGATTGAGAGTCTTTCAATTCTCTCTATCACATCATCCAGTTGAACCTCTTGTTCAGGTGAAGTAGCAGGAACTTCTTCATGTGGGGGAGTTGGTGCTTCATATGGAAATTCCAAAGGTTGATCCAGAATAGGAATCCCCCCTTCAAGGTTTGGAATTTCATATTCATTTTCAGAATATTTCATTGGATGAGGATTATTTTCCAAATGATCAAGTTGTCTCTCAATGGACTGGTCATTTTTATTAGTTTCAAGAAAAATGACATCTCTGGAAATAACAAACTTCTTGTTTACCTCATCATACAGACGGTATGCCTTGGAGTATTCTTCGTACCCCAGGAAAATGCATTTTCTACTTCGAGCACCAAGCTTGTTTCTTTGCTCTTTTGGAATCAAGGCATAACAGGTGGAACCAAAAACTATGAGATTCCTGACTAAAGGGAGATGGCCAAACCACATTTCATGTGGAGTCTTTTTATCAAGAGCATTTGAGGGAATTTTGTTTCTCAAATAGGCTGCACATTTTACTGCATCACCCCAAAACATTAGTTTTACATTCTCAAAAAACATCATTGAGCGAAACATATTCATTATGGTTTTGTTCATTCTTTCTGCTACACCGTTTTGTTGAGGATTGTAGGGAACTGTAGTCTAATGTGCAATTCCATGTTGGCAAAGATAATCTTCAAAAGCATTTGAAGTGTATTCTTTCCCATTATCAGTACGAAGTGTACCACTTTTTTATTGTGCTTGTTTTTCTATCAATGCATGAAAGTCTTTGAATGTTTGAAATGCTTCTGCTTTTGTCTTTAAACAGTAAATCCAACACATTCTTGAGTATTCATCAACAAAGGTCATAATATACGTATTCCCATGAGCAGAAGGAGTTGGCATTGGGCCACATAAATCAGAATGCACTAATTCTAATTTCCTACTTGCTCTAAAATTAGATTCATGGAATGGCAGCTTACTGTGTTTCCCTAATATACATGCATCACATTTGCTCTTCTCTTTGGGAATGGTGGGAAAACCAAATACACCATTCTTTCTCAACAAACGAAGACTGTTATAATTCAAATGACCAAATCTTGCATCACAATAAACTTGATGACAAATTACCTTCTCCATGCTGAGAGAGGTAGGCATAGTTCTGAACTCTTGCAGATGAACCCTTTAGCTTCAACAGTTTCCCATCTTCATATCCAGTCATGATGACTTGGTTGTCATAGGACTTTCTTATTTCTACTATTCCATCAAACATGTGGATGGAATGGCCTCGATGTCGAATCTCCACCAAGGACAGCAGGCTTCTCTGCAACTCTGGAAGATAAAGAACATTATTCAACAAGAAATCAGGGAATCCAAGCATCTTTAGTCAAATGGTGCCCATTCCCTTTGGTTTAAGACTTGAGTTATCTGCAAAGTAAACTATGCCATTTATTGTTTCATTAAGTTCTTCAAAACAATCTTTTTCTGAAATTCATGTGTGATGTTGCACTAGTATCAAGTAGCCAACATTCTGTGTAAGATGAAAGTGAATTCATTTCATTAATACCAAGATTACAATGTGCAACAATACAATGAGCAGAATCAGAAGGTTTACTAGCATCTTGGTTTTTATTGTCATCTTTCTTCTGGTTATGTTTGTCTTTGATGGAGTCCCACGAATCCCAACACTGATCTGCTATGTGTCCAGTCTTTCCACAATGCTTGCACTACAAATCTGATCTTTTGCTGGAGTTGTTTCTTCCTCCTCTACCTCTGAAGTTTCTTCTTCCTCTGCCTCTCTTGCTACTTTCTCTTTTTGGATGGTCATTGGATTGGTCTTTGCCAGAAAGGGCAGCACCAATAATAGATGCCAAAGAGTGCATCTCTAATCTGGAAACTGTAACTTACAGAATGCTTAGAAAAAGTTATGGGATGCAGGTTTAGATTCCTGCTCCTTTACAAATTAAAATATGATTCTACAGCCTATACAAATAATTCTACAGCCCTATCAAAACAATCTTCCAGCTGCTTTATATTTAATTTTGTAACTCTATATCATTTTCTTCTAGAGTGCTATTACATGAACAACTCAAAACATCTTATGAAAAGACGCAATATTAATACAATGTATTGTAGCAGAGTGGGTTCTCAACACTTTTACACTCTTCAAATCACATCATTCGCAACTCATTATAAAGGTCATGGATCACACTCATCCTTCATAGGTTCATACATAAGACACATGCTCAACACTTAATACTCTCGGGCTCATACAATATCCATATTAGGTAAATATTTGTAGACAAACTCTATGCATATAAGTTTGGACAGAAGTTAGGTTTTGTGCAACCCAATGGTCACAAAATATTTTACCTCCACTCAAAGGTGTGAATCTTCACCTACGGTCCAGTCACCGAGATTCAAAGGATTCACTCTTCAGGAAAATGAAAAAACATGAGTCTTCATCCTTCTATCATTATTCACCAACTTTGCAGCAACCATCTTCACAAGAAAATCGTAGCTCATACAACACAGTCACACTATTCATAACAATCTTCACAGTCGCAGCTCATACAGCAAGCTCAAGCTCATACAACAACCACACCATTCACAACTTATACACAGCATTCACGGGCCTATTATTTCTCCAACGCAGTCACGATTCACGCAGATGTATGATGACGTGAATCTCCAAAGTTATAAATTATCCTGTAGGTTAGCTCCATGCTCACCGCACCAGTGGTTCAACGCAGTCTTCACAGTGATGGTGCACAGCTTCATGCGTTCCCCAATAATCTTAGTGATGAAAAAAGCACCGATTCTCACCTTCATGTAAATGTAAAGGCATGATCCTTATCCTTCAATAATCGGTCTTCCACAGGCTGTAGCAACATAGGCTCGCTTGAGTTCTCAAGACGCAGGCAGCTCCACGTTGGACTCAAGACGCAGGTGAAGAGAACAGTCTTCACGTCTTCAATAATTAACAAAGAGGTCTCATATTCTCTAGAAATCACAACCACATAATACAAGAGCATTCATTATAATAGTCTCCACGATATACCAAAGCAATCTTCACGATCTTTCAACCATCATAAAAATAGGAAACTCGTCACATCTATCAAGCTTGGAGTGAATGTCTATGTCGTAGGTAGGTGAACAATCACAGGTGGAGGACAGGCCATGGAAGTGAGTCTCCAACACTGAGTCTCCAACACTGACAAAACAAGATAGCTTGAAACAGTAAGCGAATGAGGAGGTCAATCCTCAACTCAGCTTCAACACATCAGTCCTCAACGCAGACAATGTCAACATGGAATTAGGGTTTTCATGCTTGACAACACGCAGGTCAAAAATCAATTTTGGTGATGGGATCATCACATCACACAGTAGAGAAACAAACAAACTCCTCACAACTCTCTCACAGATAAAAAATCAGTTATAAAAACAAGCTTTAAGAGGATCCTTCCAGCGAGAATGACAAGAATACTGGAAACTAAAGATCGGAATTGTGTGTAGGGAGTGGCAGATTGCACAACCCAACCACAGCTCATTAAATACACATCAAATAAATCACAGCATACATTATTTCTCTATATGCATAATGTTCTGAATCAAATCAAGAAATGGTGCATGGAGAATATTTCTAGGTAAACTACTCCGTCGCATACTCTTGATCAGAATAATACTCATACAACACGCTCGCGGGATTAGGGTTTCACGCACAGTGGAAGACTCTCAATTAAAAAATGGAGGAGTCTCTACAAAATTGCAGCATACACAATAGACTAGGGTTAGGCAGGTCTCGAAGAGAATAACGCATACAATGCATGTGACTGGCAGCGACTGGTAGACTGACGGAGCAGGCAGGCAGAATGGAGGTCTGGCAAGCATGCAGGCGGGAGTTATGACAGACAGCTCTGATACCACTATTAGGTAAATAAATCCTGATTCATTTATTTCATAGACAAATCATTTATTTATACATTTACAAATGTTGGTTCAGTTTCATCTTCTGCCCATCCTTTTCAGCTTCCTACATAACTATTCAATTTTCTTTATTTATTTACAAAATATAATCCCGACGGATTATATTCCAACATATATATATCAACTCTACATTTTAAAGCTTATGTATGTCAGTGTGCTCCATTTCTATGTGATCTGGAACCTTCACCTTATGCCTGCACCTTACTAAGAACTGGTAAATGCTTTGGGTGTCGGCCGGTTTCTTCCTTTTGAGATCTAGAACATACATCTTGTGTCAGTGCCTTGTATTGTATAGGACTGATATATGGATGAAACTTATCCAGAAAGGATGGCTGTATCGGATAGGATGTAGGAGTGAATCCTATACAAAACCCATAGTAGTATGCTTTCTACCTGTATTCACCTTGTGCATGAATGAAAAATGTTCAGAACCCATAGTTGTAAAATATAGGATCTAGCTTATGCATTGTAAGTGTTGAAATCTTTAAACATTATTTGAAAACTATAGAGCTCACATATTGCAGACCCAAGGTCTATGCTGGTTAGTGTAGAGATTTGAAGAAGGCATGTTGTATAGGAATACTATTGGTGCATGTTGCTTAAAGGATAATATACTATATAGGAATTAGATTTCAATCTCTAAAAGGTACATAGATATGTGAAATCTCTTGGTTTAGCACACACATTGGTGATAGTTTTCTTTGGTTGGATTATTGCCTCAGGCATATATGCATATGTATCCCTATGTGCCTACTCATGTATGGAAATGCGAGATTAATTGTACGATATATCATGTTGTACATTTTATTGGGGTCTACTTAGTAAATGGGTTGATGCTTGACAGTAATAAATACAATGAAAAAATTGCCATGCTTCACATGGTGAAGGGACTCTCCTGATACTGTTGTTACTAAGGCTTATATCATAGATTGTTAGGATTTAAATATATGATTTATTTCTTGAATACTATAGAAGATACAAAACAAGTATATTGGAAGTAAGCGTATCCTTACTAGTTTAGAGATATGAATCCTCTAATTGTTAAACAAAAGTAGCATCCATTTACTTGTTGAGTATAAGGTCAATATTCAACGACACTCATGGGTTCAGGTACTTGAATGTTGAATTAAATTCAAAGTTCACTGTGTTCCCAAGGAGCTATTAATTATTTTATGAGTTTATCATAAGGGTCCTAAAAGAGGGAAATTTGAGTTACAAGTGTCTCTCTGCGAAGAGACTCGAGGTAAGGTAAACTAGCCATGGATGTGCCACGACATTGTAATTACTCTCTTCAATAAAGCAATAAAAATAATAACAAATTGGTAGACGTAGCCTCATGGACGAGCTGAACCATGTAAATTGATGTCTCATCTTTGTTTTCCTTGTATATCACTTTACCATTTGTGTATGCTCAATTCTTAATGATGTTTAATGTTGGGTGCATGGGTTATGAATTACATTTTTCAAATATACAAGTTTCAGTGATTTATAAGATTTTATTACTCTTATATTACGTTAGGGAAGGGTATTTTCAATTATATGATTTTCACACTCAAGAGATTAACATGATGGAGTTGTGGATAGAGTACTAGGAAAATTTAAATCCCCCTTTTCTCAAATTGCATTGAGGCATATGGGGTGTGTTACAAACATGGTGGACAGGTGAGTTATTGAGAGTCAAGGTTGGAATTATTAAATAAGGTCTCTACGTAACATGTTAAGCATATATCAACATTAATCTTGTGAACAATTTATAATAGTCGATTTTAATACAATTGATTCACGATGTTTCAGTGATCGGTTTCACAATATGTTTTTCTCTACTTTGTACATTACCATTGTGTTATTTTTTTAAGGATGGTCATCAAAGATATTCTTAGCCTTTCAAAAGAATTTTTTTTTCTCTCTTGTCGACATGGGGGTAGTTAAAAAGGAAATCACACAAAAATTCTCCTGCACAAACTATCGGCCACAAGCAAACTTAAGTGACAAGAGGGGCTGAATAAGCCGGTTCCTCACTAGGATTGTCAAGTTTTTGTAGCTCATGATATACCGCAGGGTCCAACAGTAAAACAAGATGAGGAGGATCAACCATCCCTCACCTGAATACCCGACTACCTGGACGACACGTGCATAGTAATCTCCTCGAGTGATGTTCTCAATGTATTTTTCCAACAAGATGACCAAAAAGGATTTTCTCAGATGGTCTCAGGAATCCTAGTAGACCCTCTCGATATACACAAGGTATGTGGGAGTTCAAATATGTAGTAGTGATGTCTAATGCACAACCGTACACAAGCGGCCTTCTGATATACAATCGAGTATGTAAAGTACCTTTCAATATACCTCAAGGGTACATGAAAGGTCATTCAATATACCGATGGTACGTGGAAGAACCGCACAGGTCTTGGGTTTCAATGCAGGGAATAAATGACAACTCCTACATTTTATGATGCCAAAACACATCTCTCACCTATCACTCAAGTTACTAAAAAATTTTAACCTATAGCTACCGTTGATTTTAATTTGAATGGTTAAGTGAATGCATGGAGTTATGATAGAAATGTAAAACCATGCAGTTATGATGTCCAAACTCTTTCACTTTACCTTTCAAAACATGCCTACTTATGGGAAGGAGAGATTATTTATTTTTCCAATGTCATTTCAAAACCAAAAAACTTTCCCAAGTAATCTAACTCAAAAAAAATTTCGAGAATACAAAACAAGCAATATGCTTCTGAACTGATATTTTGAAAGCAAGCAAATAAGGAGAGATCTCTTTTCTAAAAAAGAAAGACAAAGAACACTCAAAGGCATACTAAATATTTTTTCAATTTTTCTTGAATAAAGGAAAGATCTAACTTAAAACTCCTAATATATTTCTTTTGATTGAGAAAAGAATGTAAAAAGAAACAAGAAAAATGGAGATCTGAAAGCTTATCATGCTGGTGAAAGATCCAATATTTCATATTCAAACATAATTATAGTTGAATCTCAATAATAATAAAAATTTATTTTTTAAACAAGCAAAAATAAGTCTTTCACTAATTTAATGAACAAAAATGAAAACAAGAAACCAATAAGGAAGTCTTTCTGTCTAGTCTTATCAAACAGTAAGGGTGAGATCTAACTTAGATAAGACTTTCAAGCACTCCTTTCAAAAGATAAAAACCAAGCATACAATTGATGAAGATGATGAGCCTAACCTAGCTTTTAATTTAAACAAACAAGCATCTACCACATCAAAATTTTGGAATTCAAACACTTGGATCTCTTTAAACAATTCCAGACACTTAGAACTGAAAGCAAATCAAACAAAAAAATTTACAAAACTTTGCAAAAAACAAGTCTGGAAAAAACCTACCTGGCATAGTGTCCTAGGGTCACTGACAGAGCGGTTTTGAGTGAGCACTGCTTCCTGATTTTTGAGTACATGCGGTGGCACCCCTTACTAATCACTGGTTACATGCAGCGGTATAGCTTACTACCCACTATGCATGCGTTGTTCCCTATATATTTCCAAAAACAAAAGATGGCAAAAAAAAAACCAAAGTTAATCACTATAAAAATGGCATATAAATCATGAATTATTAAGAATTTAAAGCACAAAAGGTAAGAAAAATCAGATCTGATGATACCAAGCCCTGATCTCACTAGATCTGCTAATTGATATGACTAATAGAAATAGATCTCGTATTTCAAAAAAGAGTTGAAGACCAAGGAAGATTAGATACGCTGAAAGCTCTTCCCCAGCGGAGTTGCCATATTTGTAGCTAGGAAAAATGTACCTCCTATGGACAGGAGTTGTTCCTCTAGTCTGAATGGTTAAGATCTAGAACAAATAGTACACAACATAATTGGAAGACTTTCCCTAGAATGAGTGGAGATATGGAATAAGTGTCTTTGATGGAAAAGTGTAGTTGTTTCCTGCAATGATAGCTCTTCACTGATATACCTGCATGATCACATGAAACCAACACACAAGATAAAAAAGCACCAGAAAATGTTCCATTATACTATATTAGTGACTAAGGAATCTAACAATAAAATACACGATATTAACACAATATACTTTATGGGAAAGGAACCAATTTTGCATTAATGAATGAAAAAGAAGTTATAGCCTATGCCTTAGTGTCAATAATCTTCTTTGCAATGCCAATATCTTGTCCCTGATAGCTCTAACTTTCTCCTCCTATGCTCATCCTACTGATTTAGGCCAAAATGTAAATGCAACAACATAACTTTGCTCTTTTTTCAACCATGGATATGATCCTCCTTTTATAGGATTTGGGAGGATAGGGATGGTTGAGTAAATGGTGGGTGAAGTGGATAAGATATCCCAAAAGGATGGATCTTGAGCCTAGGTGGTCCTCAGATGTAGGGATAAGGGATCCATGAAGCCTTCCTTCGAGAAGATTCGTGGAAACCTCTCTTTTTCACTTTTTAACAAGGGTACCGCTTCTTCCCCACTATGACAGAGCGATGAAAAGGCAGAGCTGTGCCTTGTACAAGAGGTAAAGGTAGTTCCACCACCTACTTCCAAAATATTAAAGGAATCCTAAAGAGGGTAACACTCATTGACTAAAAGGTAGGAGCCGTGTTGGATTTTGATATGCATGCTTGATATCTGGACCAAGACTTTCACTTCAATATTTGGGATTCAAGGAAAATACTGTGTTTGGGGTCTCATCACATGATGATGGTGATATTTATGTATAACACAGACCCAAAATGTCAAGGCTCACTTAATCTTCGAAGACAGATGACACATCCGACACCAAGCCGCTCGACATCTCCTTATTGGAGATTTTTTGTTCTATTGGGGTGTTGATACCATATTACATCATTTACTCACCTATGACAAGGATGAAAAGGTCCTCAATGAATCTCATAGTGGATCTTGTAGCAGCCACATCTCTGGTTTGGCGACTGCTCAGAATATTCTACACGTAGGTTATTTTTGACCTTCCATTTTTTCTGATTGCATCGAGGCAGTCAAACACTACCATAGCTGTCAACTCTTTGCTGCAAAATCAAGGACTCCCTCCGTGCCACTACACCCCTTGGTCACAGTTGGTCCCTTCTGCAAGTGGGTGATTGATTTCATGACAATCACTCCTACCTCGGTTGATGGACATAAATACATTATCATGGTTGTTAATAACTTCACCAAGTGGGTGGAGGCCATGCCCACATTCAATTGCAAAGCTAAAATGATGGCGCGATTTTTCTTCAACCAATTCATTACACGTTTTGGTGTTCCCCAACAGATCATCTCAAACCAAGGTAAAAATTTTGAAGACACTTTTTGGAAAGAACTTTCAACCATGTTGAAGTTTGAGCACCAATTCTCATCCTCCTCCTACCCCTAGGGAAATGGCAAAGTCGAAGCGGTCAATAAAATCATTAAAACCATGCTCCAGTGAATGGTAGGAAATCACAAAACTAACTAGAACCACATGCTATTTTCCTCCCTATGGGCCTATATTACATCCACAAAGACCGCCACCGACTTCACCCCATTCCATTTGGTACACGGAGTTGAATCGGTAGTCCCGATAGAGTGCCATATTCCATCACTCCGCCTCACCGTGGAACTCCTTACCAATGCATCACCTCTAGAAGAACACCTTGTCCTACTTGAAAAAATCAATGAGGATCGTCATTCTCCTCTCCAACTCATTGAAGTAGACAAAACCCAGTCGAAGTCACATTTTGAATCCCATGTCCACCCTCGCACCTTTAGTGAAGGCGATATGGTCCTCGTTTATGACCACACCAATGACAAGTTGGGAAAATGGAAGTTTGAATCCATGTGGTATAAGTCATTCTCCACTACCTTGGCAAGGGGGCATACATTCTTGATGACTCTGATGGAAAACCATGAAGAACCCCACAATGGGATCTACCTCAAGATATTTTATGCCTAACATCACCACAATGAGTCACTTGTAGCATAGTTTTATCTTTTTTGTTTTACATAGTTCTTAAAGTGAGACTTACATTTTTCTTCCTTGATTGCTCTAGATGGATCCTACCTTGTGTTGCTACACTAGGTTTTTTGGTGGAGCAAGCAGATGGTTTCCAATTCTCACCTCGGTTTCATGGGTTATCTACTCCCCATCACATGAGTTGATCCACATTGACAGAATGTGTGTGGGAATCGAAACCAACTACCAAGATGAGTATGATGGTGCCATTGACCTCTTGGTCAGCACCCTCTAGTTGGTTATTCGTCACCTCAATGTCTTCTTAGACTCCTAGCTTCTTGTCTCCTAGTTGAATAACCGCTATTGAGTACATAATCCTTTCCTTTTTAGAAATTTCCTGCACACTAAACAGTTGGGTAGAACTTTTGAATATATCACATTCACACATGTTCCCAGAAACCTCAACAGTGTGGCAGATCAAATGGATAACAATACTTTAGAATGGCATATTCATCATTGCATATAGGAAATATATAAATATTGAATCATGCATCATCGTATAATCATGCATACATGTGTAACATACATCATCTAGGCATTTTTCATCATAACAAGACTCACATAAAACCACAAAAAGGTGCATCTAAGTGCATTGAAAAATATATATATATAAATCGCATGTCATAATATGTCCAATACAAAATGAGAAGCTATAGAATCTTTCTAAGCTGAATATACATAGTAGTACAGAAATCCTAAGTGCACCAACACACTAGGGGCAACTCCACTAGCTGCTAATAAAAGCCAGACTCATCATCCTACTCCTATTCCTTTGTCTCCTCCTTAGACTCCTCCTCATCCTCCTCCTCCTCCTCCTCACTATATTCATCATCATCATCCATTGGAATGTCTCCCTGCGTCATCGCTCGTACATACTAAGTAGCAACAACAGTCCTCTTCATCAGAGGAATCCACTCGTGGGGAGCATGGTAATAGGTGGTAATAAGCTCATCATCTATATTCTTCCAACCATCATATGTGACTCCCTGCAATAGGTGCTCAACATGCTGTCGAATCTCATCCAAATTACGTCGCTCCCTCCTGCATCCCTATGTGGGTGGATCCAGTCCCTCCACGATTCCCATCCGACGCTGGTACCTTGCTAGTGGGAGAGGAACAACATCTGCACATGCACAGAAGTATGTCATCAGTCTATGAATATAAACTAGATACCAATAAGCTAAGTACTCTATATATGAATGTAAACACACAAAGCATCAAGTATACGTACCATCTAGCCCCAGGCCTGGCCTAGAAGTCGGGGCATCTTTGGGTCTCCCTAGAAGTCCATCTCATGGTACGGGTAGTCCTCAACGAATTCCAGGAGTTGTCTCCACTAATCTAGTAGCTCTTGAGTAAAGAAGCGCCCCCCCACACTTCCCTTGTCACACACCATCATCTCACACCATCTGCACATCTGAGGCCACCCATCTCACACTGCTAAGTGTGGTTAAAGGGTTGAAACTCTCTCAAAGAATAAAGAGCATAGGAAGGAAGCGAAAAAAAATTCCCCACCAATTGTCTTGGCGTAGTTCAATGCATGCTGAACCATGGTCAAGTACATATAGGCCCATCCAAAATATGTGCCCCCCATCGCACTCTCCACCATTTGGAGCTTCTCCCCGAATACCTTATGGTTCTCAGACATAACCAAGATCCATAGCACCATCGGTGCAACTGACCAAGTCAAAATAATATCAATATCAACAAGCAAGATGTATGACCCATGCACATATGTAGAGGCATAACAGTGCCTCTCACAAAGGTCATCCAAAGTATCCTTGTGAGAGAGTTTTGGTTCCATATCACCAATCACTACCAGCATCAGGAGCCCAGTGAGGAAGTACACATCCTGTAGTGTAATCTCAAGATGTTGCCCCTGTATGATAAACCCCCCCCCCCCCAAACATCCCAAAAAATCACCAAGGTCTCAAGTAGCAGTCACAAGGTCTTAATCAGAGGAACCTATATGAACTTGAGCAATCCACAATGGGCTAGTGCATCCTGTACACCCACGGTTTGCAGAGCCTCATCCCACAAGTATTTCCAATCCTGATCCATCCACATAGGTCGAGCCATCTTGCATAGTAAACAAGTCCCTGTCAGACACAACCATAAGCAAAAAACCCATCCTAGGGAAAAGTCGCTCCCTTTCAGCTAGAACCAGCGACGAAGTCACGACTTTTGGCTAAACAAGTGCGACTCAGTCATACCTTCTGGCCAAATAGGTGCAACTCCAAGTCATGATTGTCTCCTCGACATATGCAACTGGGTTGCTATTGTTCAGCTAAAAAGTGTGACCTAGTCATAAATTCGGCCTCAAAAGGTGTGAGCCGACTCAAAAACCCCTTTCAGGGTGGCCTAGACCCCTAGGTGAGCAAACCAAAAAAAAAAACCATTGAAAGAGACAGTTTTTGCATGTACTCTTACCTGCAAGTCGTGGATCAAAAAATTAGAAGTTGAAATGGAAGATATCAGTGAAAGAATTCTGGGGTCCTCCACTCCAGCTCAGCATTGAACAGTAACAATAACACTATTCATGTTCCCTCCCCTGTTTATAGGCCTCATTAGCTCTATTTTTATTTCAAGCACTGCATAACCATCTGGAGTCCATTTGGGATGCCATTTGCATCGTTGGTTTTAGTTTTTAGTCCTTTGTATTTTGATGAGACCCTCGTCATGCATTTAATTCATGATTTTCCATAACACTACTTGGAAATCACCCCAATTTGTGTGCCTCCTCGCGGGTCTTCCTCTGTATGTCTTGGCATGTTCATGAGCCATCCGCTTCATCCATACTACAAAGTTAACCACATTTAACCACCATAAACAAAAAAATCATCCTAGGGAAAATTCGCTCCCTTTCAGCCAGAACTAGCAACGAAGTCGCAGCTTTTGGCCAAACAAATGCGACTCAGTCATACCTTCTGGCCAAATAGGTGCGACTCCAAGTCGCGATTGTCTCCTCGACATAAGCAACAGGGTCGCTATTGTTCAGCTAAAAAGTGTGACCTAGTCATAACTTCAGCCTCGAAAGGTGTGACCCAACTTGAAAACCCCTTTCAGGGCGGCCTAGACCCCTGGGTGAGCAAACCAAAAAACAAAACCACTGAAAGAGACAGTTTTTGCATGTACTCTTACCTACAAGTTGCAGATCAAAAAATCACAAGTTGAAATGAAATATATCAGCGAAAGAAGTCTGGGGTCCTCCACTCCAACTCAGCATTGAACAGTAAAAATAACACTTTTCATGTGCCCCCCCCCCCTGTTTATAGGCCTCATTAGCTCTATTTTTGTTTCGAGAACTGCATAACCATCTGGAGTCCATTTGGGATGCTGTTTGCATTGTTGGTTTCAATTTTTTGTCTTTTGTCTTTTGATGAGACCCTCGTATTGCGTTTAATACATGATTTTCCATACCACTTCCTGGAAATCACCCTAATTTGTGTGCATCCTCATGGGTCTTCCTTTGTATGTCTTGGCATGTTCATGAGCCATCCGCTTCATCCATACTACAAATTTAACCTCATTTAACCACCATCCATCTTCGTGCAAGGGGAAAAATTATTTTTCTACATTTACGCTCATCATCCATGTTCACAACCTAACCTTGGTTCATATATCGAACACTTTCCCCTTGCTTGGTTGGCCTTTACGGAGTTTCTGTTAAGCTCTTTTCTGACTCATAAACGAATGAAAAGATCACCGAGTGCACTTTCTTCCTTTCTCGCTCGTTAAAGTATTTGAAATGGTGTCTACATAGTCTCATTTATCTCCTTTTACGGATTATACAGATTACCATACGAAAAGGACCACCTCAAAACACTCAATCCAGGAACATTTCCCTTTGCATCATTTTATGCTTTGTTGGGCATTGGGACTGAACTTTACAAAAAATATCATCATGGGTTGTCTTTAAGCTCTTTTCCAGCCTTCTCATTAAGAAAATATTTCTGAGCAAACTTGGTTTTGTTCATGCTCGTAAAATTATTTGAATGACCGTCCAGTTAGTGTAAGTTTAACCTTTTCTGGTCTGATTGTACTACTAGTGGTAAGGAAGTCTCCCATCCCCTAAAAATGGTGTCCGAGTTCTCCTATGTACACTTTTATAATTTTTCATACATAGGAGACTATTAATGAAAAAGATACCCTTCTAGATTCTCCTTCCTGTTTTTAGACTCTCTAAAAATGAAAACACCAGCGAGCATTTACCCTTTTGGGATCGCTAAAAATCCACGAGATTGTGTCATAATGGTGTCTTTAGGCATCACCCCATATATTATAGTTCGACAGCATTCCCCCATTGGGTCTCCTTTGTTCATAGTATTATGTGATGATTCTTCACTAGATCCCATGGATATCATAAGTCTAATTTACCTCCCCTCAAGTATTTCCCATCTACAATTATATTCTTGGTATTACAACTATGATCCCTCTCCCATGAGTCAATTTCATTTGCTGCCAGGTTATCTCGACCGCCATACTATGAAAAAAATAAGTTTGAGTCTCTCATACTCCTCCTGCCCCTGTTCCCCCATTCAGTGTGTCAGTCCCTATATTGTCCCACATATTTGGTCATCCCCCTCGTGCTTCTGGTTAAGGAAACATTATTTCCTTAGTCAGTTGCAAGTCTCCCTCTGTCCATGACAACACATCTATTACAGAGGATAGACATATAGGTCCCTATATCTTTGTTTCATTAACCTTATTAGTCAGTTCCTTGGACCACTTGAGAGGATTCATTAGTTCCTCTCAATATGGTTGTGTCAAATGTGCTCGACTTCAGCTACATCATCGCACCATTGAGATTCGTATAGGGTATTGATCCATATAGTATTTGGTTGAAGACCTTGGTTGTCACCTGACTCTAGCACATTGGTGAGTCTATTAAGGGACCCATATAGGTTCATTTCCCTTGTGATTTCTAGGTTGCGTTGGAAACACTATTCAGAAGGTCCCAAATCGGTGCTTCTGTATAGATTCATAATTAATGCAGCATATTGTACCACACAGACTTCAATCTAGGAGAACATCAGTTGTGAAGATATAGTATTGTTCGGTGGTATATCATGTAGATTAATTCACCTAATATTTAATTATCGACTTGGGTTGGTAGGCTTAGATTTGTCACAAAATATATGTGAAGGTAGAGGGATTCCTATGGTGTCGTGGAGTTGTGAAGATATAGTATTGTTCGTTGTTATATCATCTAGATTAATTCACTTAATATTTAATTATCGGCTAGGGTTGGTAGGCTTAGATTTGACACAAAATATATGCGCAGGTAGAGGGATTCCTATGGTGTCGTGGAAATATTTAACAAACAAAAGATCGAAAGATCTTTCAAAATGAAAAACCGAGTCAAACTCCTAAGAATTTATTAAGGTAATTGAATCGGAACAGAATATAAAACTAAATAATCAATAATTTATTTCATAAGCAAATAAATTTAAACCAGAAAAAGATACTATCAACAACTAATCTTTCAAATGGGAAACTAGGATTCAAGGAAGGCCTAATTCATAAATAAGTAGAAAACTTAATAAAAAGAAACATGTAGAAAACTCAATAAAGAATATCTTTGAATTATGTCCTACAGGTCTCTTTCAGTAATCACGCAATGAAAAAGGAACATCCTAAAAACATACTAAGGATAACACATCTAATACTGGATTTTACATGGAAATGGATAAATCAATCCAAAGGCATGAACACAAAACAACACAACAGTAAAAAGAAATCAGAAGCAAAACATAAAATAGCTCAAAACAAATTCAAGGTGAAAAGAAGTAAGGTAACTTTTAATAAATAACCTAAAACAATCCAAATTTAACTTTAATGTAAAATAGAACTATCCTCTAACTATTACAATCAAAGCATACTTCAAATACTAAAGAAACAGAACTTAAAAGAATTTGAAAACATATTAAAAAAACAAAAAACAAAACGAGGGGCTGAATGATAGACTAAACTGTGGGTCTGAAAGGGGTGACTGAATGACAATTTAAATAGGATGTTTGAATGATAGTCTATACCATTAAAATGATAGAAAACAATCTAAATGATCTATTCTTTAGCTGAATTTATGCACATGTAAATACAATGCAAAGAGACAATAAGTAAACCTACTTATTAATCAAATTTGACAGTGAAATAAACTTAAACAAATTCATAAACATAAAGCAATCATTAAGAAATAAACTGGAATTTAAATAAACTTATACAGAAAGGAAATAAAAAGAATTAATTCTACTTTAACTTGATAACAGCGATCTATTCTATCTACTTGCAAATAAACTAAACAGTAAAGCTGGAAATGAAATGACTAAAAGCAAATTAAAAGCAAACTATGCGCGCAACTAGCTATTTAACTTCATAAATAAAATGCATTACAGGAAATAAATGAAATAAACGTTTACAGTAATCTAATGAAAAAAACAAACTGAAAATTAAACGAACTATAAAAGAAGAAAGGTAATGAAACTACAAGAAAAGAAACATTTGGTTGATGAGGGGCCCTCTCAACAATCAAGGGTGATGCCTACCTAACGCTTACTCGAACGCAATCATAAACAGTAAAGCATATGACTCTATTAAAAAGATGGAACATAGTTACAAAATTTTTCTCTTCAAACGACTGTCTAACAAATGAAACGATCAACTATTTAAATCTGCACAAGGAGGTGTTTATATACAATGTTTACAGGGATGAGCAAGTCAACCCTTTAGTGGTCGAGTGCTCTCTAAATTTAGTCAACCATAATGGCATCTAACTAATAAAACTCCAATGCACATCTTCCTCCTTCTTTAGCACATGTTGTCTCTCTTCATTTCACGATGTAGCACACAGGATCCTTCTTTAGCGTGAAGAAATATCTTCGACATGTGCGATGTGGCATATAACTCCTTCTTTAGCATAGCTATACTTGGAGTGGTGTTGGATAGAGGAGAGCACACTAGCGAGCCTTCTAGGATGCAAACCATTGCATCATTCAAAACATGTGGACTATTGGTGTGGTGTTGAGCAGAGGTAGCATGATGGTGAGTTTTCTAGAACAGGAACTTCTCCATCACCAGAATGCGTGGACAATAAGTAGTTCGCTGGCTGTTTCAACATCTTAATGCCTAAAATCGGTTTTCAACAGTGCATGGCTGGTTTGACAAACTTAATGATGAGCTGGACTGTGATTTGGATATGTTGGGTGCATATCTAGGATGAATGCGATGTCTTTTTGCTGGTGCGCTTAAGGACTATGGTCTGCAGTAACAACGTTTTAATGCCTGGAAACTTGGAAACGAATATCATGCAGCAAACTAGATGATGAGCTAGACATGTTGTATGCATGGCTATTTGAATGTGTGTTGTTTGTTAATTCATTTAAAAGAGACTTTATAACCATCAAAAAAATATACACATCAATTAATATATCAAATGTGATTCAAACAATGCCAATTTTAATCAATAAAATTGTAAAATGATAATAATAAATCAATTTTATATAAACCTTAAAGCCATTCATACTTGGGGATAAATGGTGAGCTACGTGACAAAAAATATGTAGAAATATAATAAAACATATTTTTAAATGAGTAATTTAACTGCCAAAAATGATAACAAATGTAGGATCAACAATCCCCCAAACCAGACAAATGCCAGGTCCCGCTGAGCAAAAAGAAAGATAAGAGATCACACTTTCATAGTGAATTTTGAGATGTGATCCGGCAATGGGCATATGCATAAATGAGTGAGTTCATAAGGTTTGTAATTAGTTCAACCATGTCCAAAGTAAAACTTTGGATAGGTTGATCATATGATACAAAAGGTATAAATCACATTTGCAGTAAGATTGATCAACAAGAAAATCGGTCATTTGATAGTTTACATGCATGATTGGGTAAGAGGATATGGTTCCCAATAGTGAAATGATGGAAATTTTTTTAAGATCAGAGCATCCATATGGAGGTAAAAAAAACTATTTTCCAAAAGACAAAATTTGGTTAGCAAATTTTAATCATAAGTGCTATAATATCACAATGTTTTATTCAGATCATCATTTGGTATTTCATTTGGACCTTCATTCGATACTTCATATAGTTCTCCATATTGTTTTTTCTGTGAAAATATGCTTCATGCTATATCCAAGTTCCATTGTTTACATTATCCTGAAAACACTTATCATTTGTTAGGGATAAACATAAATAATGAAAAATAAAAACAATCTAATTTTTCCTAATCCTCCCCCAAACCAAAGATATGACGTGTCTTCAATCCATACAAGAGAGAAGAATTGATTGTTCCATATAATGAAAATTAAGATTTCTATCATGTTGTTATCATTTTATAAGAAAAAGAAAAACTAATTGATAATGGAAATGATTCAGATATGTATTTTCATGAAAAATATAATAGTGCTTAGAAAGACCACTTGCATGAAGATAATATAACCAAAAGAATTCCATAGGAAAATCTAGTCATCCATGCCTCATTTTAAAGATATCCTGTCATCACAAAATATTTAAGTTTACCCTAGAGTGTGTGAATTAGATGGCCAGGGTCCCATTTCTAGGATAATGACATCCTAGGTATCTGTTGAATTAGATGGCCAGGGTCAAGCCCAACTTATAGCCTATCTCAAATGACATTAGAAACAATTGGTCGTGACATGTTTATGCATAAATTCTAAAAAAAAACTTTATATTATCATTGTTTTATGAACTATGTGCATAGTAGTGCATTGACCATATCTCTTTTACCCGATATTGCCCCGCTGCCAACAAGCCTTTTTCAGTACCCCGGTGGGTTTACCTTGGTACCATGCAAGCATAGTCCCACTTCTAGTGAGTCTGTTCTGTACCCCAATGGGTTTACTTGCATTTATCTAGATTTTGTCTTGTAATTTTTTTTACTTAGCATTGACCCGCTGCCAACAGGCTTGTTTAATACCCTGACGGGTTTGCCTTGTATAATGATATTAAATATATGGAAGCCGATTGGTTCTAGAGCATGCTAAGTCCTTCTAAACACATAATTAAATTTTGTAAAACAAACTTATAATTAATTTCATAATGGCCTTAACCATAGATCATGTCAAAAAAGAATAAATTAAAGTTGTTCTTTGACCTTACAGTCCTTCTTTCTTCTTAAGAGATAAGTAATGTTCCCCACAGGCAAAAAATTCACTTACTCTAAAGTTATCACCAAAATACTTTGAGACACAAGTTTTGATAACAAATATAGGATGAACTAATAATCCATAGGTGTAAGCTGAGATTGTGAAAAACATGATAACGAAAGTGGGTCTATCAAGCAACTGTTCAAAAAACAAATCAGAAATATACAGGTATGAATCATAGAAGAGTTGGTTAATGATATACAAAGGATTTTATTTTTTGATTTTCACTATAAGATGCAAATCGCAAAAGTACCCCAAGAAAGGTTAAGATACTTGATGAGTTTTTTAACATACTTCCCTTTTCCAAGTACTACTCCATGAGCTCCTTATAGAGATAAAGTACTTGTAATCAAACTGCAAAATAGCTTGTTAGATGATTCAATTTATTCATAAAAAGATACATAATAGAAGAGAAAAAGATTCCCTTATAAACAAACTGTTAGAAATTACTCTTATTTATTCATAAAAGAAAACACATATTTACATATATACAAATGATGATAACCCCAAAATACCTTTTTTAAGGATCGAGAGGAGAAGGAATAACTTCCCCTTCAACCAATTCCATTTCCATCTACTGTAAAACATTCTATATGAAATCCTGTTTAGATGTTGGTTGGCGATAAAGTCTAAGTCTGTGTCCATTTACTACAAAGGAAATTTGTGAGCCATCGATTGTCTTAATTTCTACTGACCCGTTGTCAAAAGTTGTAACTACTTCATATGGGCCCATCCAACGAGTAGTTAACTTTCCTTTGAAAATTTTAAACCATGAGTCGAATAGTAGTTCCCAATCTACAGTAATAAATTGCTTTTTCTTAACAAATTTATCATACCATGTCTTTCGTTGATTCTATATTAGCATGGTTATTTGGAGTGCATCTTGTATAATCTCATCTAACTCATTAATCTGCAATATTCATTGTTTTTGTGCTTCATCCAAATTCATGCCTAATTGTGCTTCCATACAAAAGGTTTTAACTTGAAATTCAATAGGTAAAAGGACTTGTTTTCCATACACTAACTCATAGGGGGTATGTCTGGTAGTGTTTCTCCATGTTAGCCTGTAGGCCAATAAAGCCTCCGGAAGTCTATCTGCCCAATCCTTATGATGTAAATGAATGGTTTTGGTTAAAATGGCTTCTAAAAATTTGTTGGTTGATTCTACTTGACCATTATCCCGAGGGTGATAAGGTGAAGACTTGCAATGTTGGATGTCATATTTCGTAGTAAGTTATTTCATTAATTTAGAAGTAAATTGAGTACCTTGATTTGTGACAATTTCTCTAGGTACACCAAACTGGGTAAATATTTCTTCATATATAAATTTTACCATCGATTTCTTTGTGGCCCTAAACAAAGCTTTAGCTTCTACCCATTTGGTGACATAGTCCATGCAAACTAGAATATACTTCTTTTTATGAGACATGGGAGAAATTGGTCCTACAAAATTAAGAGCCCATTTCTCAAAGGGTTCAATCATGACTTGGGGTTTTAGAGGCATCTGATTAGGTGACATAGGTATACCCATTCTTTGGCAACTATCACATCCTTTAATGTATTTGGCAGCATCCTTAAAAATGATTGGCCAATAATAACCGGAATGTAATACTTTGTATGTCGTCCTCTTATCAAAAAAAATTCCTCCACGTGGTCCATCATGGCATGCATGGAGGATGTATGTCATTTCATCCTCCCACACACATCGTTGAATAATAAGATCAGGACCAGTGCGAAAGAGATCATTATCCACCTAAGAATAATTGGAACTTTGAACTATAATATGACACTTCTCATGTCGGGACAAATGGTTTGGTAATTTCCTAGTTGCTAAATAATTGGCAATATCTATGAACCAAGGGGTTTGAATAGATACAACAAATTGATGTTCATTAGGAAAAGTTTCCTCAACCGTTTTAGTACCGTATTCATGTTGAATATGGGAAAGGAAATCTTCTAGTAGATTTCTTTACCAGGTCAGTCAATGACGGTAATGTTAAATTCTTGCTATAGAAGAAGCCATCGGGTCACTCTACCATTGGTAAATTGTTTATTCATTAGAAATCTAATGGCAGAGTGATCGGTATGCACAAAAAATTCATAACTTGTAATGTAATGGTGAAATTTATTAATAGAATAAAGTATTGCCAAAAATTATTTTTTAGTAACAGTGTAATTAAGTTTGGCAGGAGTCAAATTCTTGCTAATAAAATAAATGGCATAAGATGATTGTCCCTATTTTTGGCCAAGGACTCCTCCTATGGCCGTATTAGAGGTATCAGTGGATATATGAAAAGGAAAGGACCAATCAGGACCCCTGAGTATTGGTGCCACCGATAGTTTAGCTTTTAGAATTTCAAAAGCATTTTGACAAGATTCTTCCCACTGAAATTATACATCCTTTGTAAGCAATTTAAACATTGGTGCAGCTATTTTAGTCAAATTTTCAATAAAGTGGCAGTAATAGCTTGCATGGCCAAGAAATATTATTACCTCCTTTTGATTTTTTAGAGGGGGAAGGCCAACAATGAATTCGATCTTAACAGGATCTACCTTAATATCTTGGGAGGAAACATGGTGTCCTAAAAAATACCTTCTGTCAGTAATATTTTACACTTTTCATGACTAAGGGATAAATTCGTTTCTTGACATCAGATCAAGGCCTTTTCAATATTGTCAAGGTATTTTTCAAAGGTATTTCCATAGGCTATAAAATCATCCATGTATACCTCCACATAGTCATGTTTAAGATCAGAAAATATTCCTAAGACTACTCGCTGAAAAGTGGCAGGCGCATTACATAGGCCAAATGGAAAAACTCTATAAGCATATTTTCCCCAAGGGCATGTAAAAGTGGTCTTGTCTTGATCTTTCAGTGCTATTAAAATCTGGTTGTAACCACTATATTCGTTAAGAAAGGAAAAATATCGTTTACCTGACAGGGTATCCAAGACTTGATCAATAAAAGGTAAAGGAAAGTAGTCTTTGTGTCTAGCTTTGTTTAGCTCCCTAAAGTCAACACAAATGCACCATTTCCCTGTGACTTTCTTTCGAACTACCACTAAAGGAGAAACCCATTTACTATCAGAGATAGGATAGATGAAACCAACAGTGAGGAATTTTTTTAATTCTTCTTTTACGATATCCTTTAGAGAAGCATTCATCCTCCTGTATGGTTTCCTCACAGGTGAAATGTTTGGAGCCATATAAATATGGTGAATACAAGTTCTAGGGTGTATACCCTTCATATCGGTGTATTCCCATGCAAATGATCTAGCTTGTTTCTTAAGGACTTTAAGCAACTATGCTTGTTGATTTTCACTTAACCTTGCGTTTATATGTAGAAATTTTTTAGGGCCAACATCACAAGGTATGGTATAGGGTCCTGTATTCTCTTCAATCATGAAGACACAAGGTGTCTATGTAAACATTGAGAGAGCCATATTATTTTGAAACTTGTCTCCAAAAATCTGATCAAATTGAGCAAAAGGATGAGGAAAATCTATACAGGTTGTTGAAGAAAGAAATTGGTTTAATACATTCTCAGTGGTCTTCTCCTGAAGTGCCCAAGAGAAATCACTAGGGAGGGAGAGGTCATCAAAGTATTCATCCCCAAAAGAAAATTTTAGCCACCATGAGTTTTTAGTTATTGGTTGTGCTAGGGGGTATAAAATAAGTCTATGTGTAGACAACCCATTGGAAATAGTCATCTCTCCATCCCTACATCCTATAAAAGCATTTGTAGTAGCTAACCATGGTCTTCCAAAGATAACATGATTCCCTTTAGAAGGATCCTTTGATTCTACGACCATAAAGTCGATAGGATATTCCCATGAGGCTACCGATACAACAATGTCATTTAGGACTCGAGCAAGTTTTATTGTAGTACAGTCTGCTAGTTCTAGGATGGAAGGGGTAGGTCAGAGATATTGTCCTAATTGTAAAACTTCTAAGACTATGGTGGTCATCATGTTGATAGAGGATCCTAAATCGATTAATGTATTTTCTATGGAGGTGTTGTTTATAATTACAGTCACTACTGGGGCTCCTAGATTTGTATATTTTTCAATCCAGGATTGATCTGTCATACATTCAGACATCTCTCCTATAACATGAATTGTGAGAGGGTATTTTTGCTTCTTCCCTGTGCATTTAATGCATAGCTCCTTTATTACCTTGCTATATACTGGTATGTCCTTGATTTCTTGTAATAGAGGAATTTTGACACATATATTCTTTAATTCATTCAAAATGTCATACTCGGGATGAACTATAGGTTTGTCTATCACTAGTCTTTATAGGAATGGAGGAACTCTTTGCTCCTGAATAGTTTCTTGCAAAGGATGGGTGTGTACTAGAACCTTCGGAATGTTCACATCCTCCAAAATGGCATCATTCATAGGTTCCTTTGAATCCTCTTCTTCTTCACTCACTTCATGAATGATGACTGATGACTTCAGTTTATCACTCACAACTCTTCCAGATTGTAATTGAATCTCATGTACAAGTATAGTTGAAATAAGATATGATGGAAGAGTTTGCAACTCAACGTTGTTAAGAGCTTGAGTTGGTTTATTATTTGGGTTAGGTATCGGTTGTGTAGGTAATAATTGTTGGAGACATTTACCAACCTTGCGCACAGAATTTGGTCAATTTGGCCTTGTTAAACTACTATCCTAAGTGTTATTGACTTAATCAACATTAGATGAGCACACTATGACATCAACATGAGAAAACCCACACCTACCTTCAGTCAAGGATGCCAACTAAGCCTTCTCCTTCATTCAAGAAGGGTAACTAGGCTTCCTCCTTCAAACAAGGAGCACTCCGGGAGTGATCTAAGTGTCATAAATGCACCTAATTGCTAACTGATGGTTACAATCAGTTAAGCTAAGTGGTGAAGGAGCCTCCATTCATTATAATGATTATTTTTATTAATATTTATGAACTAGAGTCAACAGGGGTGCCTCCAACCACCTCTGATGGCCATTTTGACTTCAGTTAACCTCATCGGGGTTCATTAGAGTTAATGATGTGCTACCACTTGTTGGTTGGAATGTAGTGACATGTGTCTGAGCTACTTTCAGTTAGACTCAGTCATCCATTGCACTCTGACTTCAGTTAGGAATCAGTTGGTTAACTAAGTGTTTTACTGTGGCTTACAGTCAGTTAAGCTACACCCATTCATTCAATTCAAATGACCTCCTTGGGAATTCAAATTGCCTTGGAATTCATGCATCTTGCATGATCATTGTATTGTATTATTCATTCTTCATTGATTATACAGAGATGCTACTCCTATTGCAGCACCATTATGCCATTTTCATGATTAATTGTCTGAAATCTCTTATGAGACTGTGTTTCAGTCCCTATATTACTGTGACAGATTAATATGGTATCAAAGTTCACAGTGGGATGAAACTGAGATATCTCAAAAACTTGGTTTTTGATAGATCTTGAATGAAAAATTGAGCAAAATATCAAAATTCTAGCACTGCACCAGAAGCCAAGGCTTACCACTTAATACCCGAAGTAAAGAAATTGTTGATCAATCTTGCTTGATCAATTATGTTGGGTGTGATGAAAGCCTAAAATTTACAGGTTTTTTGACCTTACGGTGCCCCTTTTGTTGTGATTTGTAGGTTTTAACAGGTGAAAAGCATTCGCTACAACATTTTAATATGGCTTCTTCTATCGAACTGTTGACTCCATTCAATTTCCATTCATGGAAAGGAGACATGGAGATCTCGCTGCATGCCAGAGGAATATACTGGGTCACTATGGACACTGAAGAAGATCCTACTCATGTGATATACAAAGATAGATTCTTGAACAAGAAAGATGAAGCATTCAGATTCTTGTGCCTCTCTATTTCCCAGGATCTTCTTTTCCATATCTTGGAATTGAAGAGTCCAAAGGAAATTTGGGACAAATTGGACACCCTGTATGGAAAACAGGATGATTTGAGAGTTTACCAGCTTGAAAAAGAGTTGATGTCTCTCCAACCTTCCAATTTCGAGACCTTAAATTATTTTTTCAAAAAGTTCAATCATATTGTCTTACTATTGAAGCAATGTAAGGTGGAGAAGTAGGATTATCAGTTCATCCTCTCCATTCTCTCCAAACTTAGAGATGATTATTCAGTGTTTGTCTCTACATTCAGTGTAGGGTCACAACCCTTGAATGGAAGATTCCTTCACTCAATTCCTTCATTGAGTCCCTAATAAGTGAACATGATAAGATTATCCATATGGGGATCATTAGATCCTCCCATGATCAAGCCCTATATGTCTCAAAGCCCAAAGATATGAAGGGTAAAGGAAAATAGCAGAAGGACCCAAAAACCAAATTCGAAGCTCCTAATCCTAAATTTGAAAACCAGTAGCATGAAGATCCTTCTGGCTCAAAGAAGAAAAAAAGCAAAGGGCATCATGGAAAGGAAAAAGTTAAGTGTTCATACTGCGGGAAGGGATTCCACCCTGAACATGCCTACATGAAAAAGAAAATTGATGAAGCTACTTCTCTTCTTGAGAAAAATCACATCAATCTTCTTGAAATCTTTCAGAGGAGAGATCAGCAAGATCGGGAACCACAGCATGAAAGAGGTCATGCTCTCATGGCAAGCACTTCGAAGTCCAAAGCACTCTTGATATATTCTGGAGCTTTGAATCACATGATGGTTGAAAGAGAATCTTTCTCATCTTTGGAGACCAACAAATCCATTCCCATCCACATGGGAGATGACTCCATAATCATATCCGAAGGACAAGGTACTGTAGATCTTGAGCATGGTTATTTTTCCAATGTTCTGTATGTACCATCTCTTGCATAAAACCTCCCAAGTGTTTTCCAAATGAAACATAGAAGAGTTCCCAAGAGAGTCTCCTTTAGCCCAGATAATGTAGAGATCACAGAACTTGCATCCGGAAAACTTGTAGCAAAAGGCCTTGCAAACCATCATGCAAAAGCCTACGAGTTCTCCCATTTTGTGGCGGATGCAAAGCCCACCGCATTGCTGAATCATGGAAATGAAGTTAGTAGACCGTGGCATGAGAATTTTAGCCTTATGAACTTCAAATACTTGCTTCAATTACAGAATAATTCTATGGTTGAAGGCCTCTTGGTCATCAAATCTACCATTGGAATTTACAAGGGTTGTGTTGTTGGAAAGCACCCTGAGCATAAGTTCGATCGGGGGAAGGCAAGATGGGAATCATGCATCTTGGGACTGATACATTATGATATTAGTGGTCCCATACCTATCACATCCATGAATGGATCAATTTATGTTCTAACTTTCATTGATGACTTTTCCAGATACACATGGGTCTTTTTTATAAAAAAGAAGTCGAAAGTCTTGGAAAAATTCACTGAATTGAAGGCCTTGATTGAGAATGCATCTAGAAAAAAAATAAAGCTTTTAAGATATAATAATAGTGGGGAATATTTAAGTAATGAGTTACTGCATATATGTTTCCAAATTGGTATTCATATCCAACATTCGGTCCCCTACACTCCCCAACATAACGGTGTAGCGGAGAGGAAGAATCAGTCTCTCAAGGAGATGACCACCTGTATGTTGGAATCAAAGAAGTTGGATGCAAATTTGTGGGATAAAGCCATGCATGTTGAATAATATATTCATAATAGAGTTCCACACTCATCCTTGAAATGGAATATCCCTTTTGAAACATATTTCGGACACAAGCAGGATGTATCAAATCTGAGGGTGTTTGGGTCCAATACATGGGCCCGAATTCTGCTTGATAAAAAGAGGGCTTTGCAACCGCAAAGTATAGAAAATATGTTTATTGGATATCCTAAGGAATATAAATGTTTCAAGCTACTTTATATCAAAACAAAACAGATCATTGTTGAAAGGAGTGTCATGTTCGATGAGCCTATTTAGGAGGTGGAACTAGTGAAGGAGAAAACTGTTGAATTTCCTTCCTATTCTACTGAATATTTGGATGATGTAAATGGGGGTGATGACCCTGAATTGGATACTCTGATTTATGATATCAGTGTAAAACAAAAATAAAATGCTGAATCAAAACCTAAAGTAAAAAATCATCTCCCAACATGGGCCCGACAGACACTCTCCTCCGTAGGTGATAACATTGGAAATCCGGATGATCCAAGGAGAACCCGATCTGATTTCCAAAGAGAAGGTATTGCGCTCTCTTGTCCTAATTATTTTATGTATAAATATTGTTATTTGATAATAATTTCATACCCTCAGTA
>LPNX011167361.1:504692-541081 GCA_001517045.1 Pseudotsuga menziesii | reverse complement strand
GGGGGGGGTTCCCACTAGGTTTTCCCTCTTTTCCTCACTTATATTTATTTTTGAGAATTGATTGAGTTACATTATTGTACAGGGTGACCTATGGCCTTATTTTTTGGGGCCCTAGAATTTCATGCACTTAATGTTTCTACTTCTCCTAAGTATAGCTTAAGGGTGGGTGTTGGAGACATTTACCCACCATGCACACTTAATTTGGTTAATTTGGCCTTGTTAAACCACTATCCTAAGTTTTATTGACTTAATCGGCTTTAGATGAGCACACTATGACATCATCATGAGCACACCCATTTCTACCTTTATTCAAGGATTCCAACTAAGCCCTCTCCTTCATTTGAGAAGGCTAACTGGGCTTCCTCCTTCAAACAAGAAGCACTCTGGGAGTGATTTGAGTGTCATAAATGCACCTAATTGCTAAATGATGGTTACAATCAGTTAATCTAAGTGGTGAAGGTGCATCCATTCATTATATTGATTATTTTTATTAATATTTATGAACTGGAATCAACAGGGGCGGCTCCAACCACCTTTGATGGCTAGTATGACTTCAGTTAACCTCATCGGGGTTCATTGGAGTTAATGATGCACTACCACTTGTTGGTTGGCATGAAGTGACATGTGTCTGAGCTACTTTCAGTTAGACTTAGTCATCCATTGCACTCTGACTTCAGTTAGGACTCAGTTGAGTCAATTGGCACTTGATCAGTTGGTTAACTAAGTGTTTTACTATGGCTTACAGTCAGTTAAGCTACACCCATTCATTCCATTTGAATGACCTCCTTGGGAATTTGAATTGTCTTGGAATTCTTGCATCTTGCATGATCATTGTATTGTATTATTCATTCTTCATTGATTATACAGAGCTGTTACTCCTCTTGCAGCAACGTTATGCCATTTTCATGCTTAATTGTCAGAAATATATTATGACACTTGTGGAAATTGAACATGGGTGTTAGAACAATTACACTCACAACAATTGCCAATTACACATGCAAATTACTCACAAAGGAGACTGAATAATGGAGCAGAACACTAATTTGTATTGAATAAGTGTACAATATCCAACCCTATGAAGTCATAAGCTGCCACAATAAATAATTACATGAGAGATTTGAATGCATAAGGATGCCATTCGAATTTGGTCAAAAGCAGGCTTACTAAATCTAAGTAAATCCCCCATATGTGCATACAGCAGTTTCCAAAATTGTCTAGGAGCTCATGAATTGGAAAAATCAATTAGGCAAGATAATAGGTGATGGAAGGACAACTCTTACATGCTTTTCTTAGGAGAAAAGAGTGGAGGATGATGAGGACAAAAAAACAAGTTAACTTCACCTAGTCAAACTTTCCCAATTGCCTTAAAACTCAGAAAAAGTAGGCAATAAAGCAGAAAAAGTAGACATGCCCTAGGGAGGCCAGGAATAAAGCAGATTTGATTCCAAGAGGTTTCCCAAGTGCTCCATGACTCAAATTTAGCAAGTTTGACCACTATGGATGTGTGGAGGACAACTTTCATAAGGTGGAATATGGAAACTAGGCAAATAAGACAAAAATTGGATTAATTAATGTCTAAGGTAGATAACTATGGGTTGATTATTCTAAAAACACTGTGTTTTAGTCCCTACATTACTATGACAGATTAATAATAATGTCGGTCAAGGAGGATTTATATTTAGGAAGTGATAAGGTTGTTGTGTAATGAAAGGAACTAGAGGTACAAATCTAGGCGAAATTGGATAGAAATTTGTTTGATGCTGAGGATAAGGATGGTTAGGTGCCAGGAAAGGTTGTGACTAAGGATATGGTTTTTCTCTCCACCCTTGTGACAAATATTGTTGCTGCAAAAATTGAGGAGGAGGGTACTGGGGTGGCTAATTCTGCCAACTTGAATTGTTCCAATATTGTTGAGGTGGCTGATATGGAGGATAATAGAGTGGAGATTGTGGTGAAATTTTTTGATATGTCGGTTGGTCCCTAGGTTGCCAAGGAGGCCTCCTAGATGTTTCAGCTACATGCCCACTCTTATAGATGGCTTGCAACCTAGGAAAGGATGGGAAGTTATCTGTTGGATGCTCTTCTACACATATGTGACATACAGAGATGTTTTTTAATTGACATTACCTTTGGGGATGTTTGGTCCTAAATCTTGGACAAAAAATACTCATTGTTGCTCATTCTTCATCCCACCTTTTCTTGGCTTGTAAAGCATAAAGTTGAGAATCTATTTCTCCTAAGATATCAGTTTTGAAATTCTACAATAGGTTTCCTAATTCTACCCTTGTAACTCCACCTGAAGTGGGAATGTTTCCTCTTACATTTCTACTATCAGGCTCTCGGAAGTTTTTCCCAACTTTCCCCCTACTTCTAGAATAATTTTTACACATCTCATTGATTTGTGCAAAGGTTTTGTGAGAAATATCATTGGCTGCCATGATATTAAGACTTTCTAACAAGTCCTCGAAGATCCCTTTAAGAAAAAGTGTACATTTTACATCTTCTCGAAGGTCACTATATTTTTATTTATGTAATGTATAAATGAACCTTTCAAGATAATCCTCTAGGCTCTCATCTTCAAGTTGTTGTATCTTGAATATATCATGTTGAGATTTCTTAGGTTTGCAATACTCTTGATATTTTCACAAGAATGAGGTTTTCATATCATCCCAAGTCCTAATAGTGAATTCACCTAATCCCATGAACCATCTCAAGGAAGAATCTTTTAGTGTAGCAGGAAATAGTTTTAGTTTATGACCATCTTGTAGATAATTATAGCTCCTACAAAGGATATCGAACTCGAACAAAAATGTGTCCGAGTTCTCATTATTTTTTCCATAGAAAGTAGGTAAGGAGGAAGGAGGGATGTTATTTATAGTTACATCCTGTATAGTGTCTAAAATAGGGAACCCAAAGGTAGGATCAGTTCGATTTTCCCCTTCTCCTTCTTCATTTCTAAATTCATCGTGATCTTCGTTCTCTTCCCATCTCTCCATATAGCCTGGCGTTTTAACGTAAATATACCTAGGAGGCTCGTTTCAAGGTGATAATGGGGCGTCCCAACATTCTTTTTTGGGAGAGATCTTCCTCTGATCAACCAAATTTTTATTGAATCCTAAAGGGATAGTAGGTTCCACTTTGGATGTTTCAATTTGTGAGATAACTAGATCTACGAAGATTCCAAAGAGAGATTTTAGCTGGGTAGGATCAACAAAGTCAACGAAGTTTGGATATCCTACTAGTGAAAAAGTTGTATTATTTGGATTCAAGACCAGTGGAGGGTTAGATATTCCTAGTGGTTGATCGTCTTGAATTTCCTCATAAATGAGGTCCTTAGGACCTCCTAGAAAGGTTCCTTCTCCTTTTATGGCTTCCTTGGTAATATCTCCTGATAGAGTCTCCTTAGGTTTCTGGGTAGAACTACTTCCTATAGGCGTATTTCGATACCTCTCTACTGAGTTAGTGGTTGGGGTATTATGTCTCCTGTAAAATTTAGTGGGAATTTCAATAATTTTTCTTGTCTTAACAAATCTACCCTGAGGATATCTAAGTCTTCTCATGAAAAAATTTAAACTAAAGAAAACCTATGCTACTACTATTTCTGTATTTGGGGGTGCCTATTATAACAAAAGCATAGATTCTTACCTCTTGTCTTACCTCTCCCCTACCACCATCCTATTACTAAGATTCATAAAGAATTCTATCTATTCTACCTTACAGAACAACTCCCTAGAAATGGCACCAAAATGTTGGGTGTTATGTCATCTAGATTAATTCACCTAATATTTAATTATTGACCAAGGTTGGTAGGCTTAGAGTTGACACAAAATATATGTGAAGGTAGAGGGATTCCTATGGTGTTGTGGAAATATTTTGTTAGATTTTTATCATTTAAGCTAGCATTAACTTAGGATATTAACTGAGAGAATAACAAGCACAACAATCAAACACATAAGACAATGAACACAAAGATTTTCCTCGGGGAATCCATAAAGGAGAAATCCCCACAAATTCCTCAGAGATAGAATCAACACCAATAGCAAAGCCCCAAAAACAGTAAGATGATATCCCGATAGCAGTAGCCTCTTTCTCTCTAGCCCCAACAACTTCTTCTTCCTCAATAATGCGCTACAACTGAGTGTGAGTGAGTGTGTGTTAAATAGAGAGGCTCACTCTCTATTTATAATAATTCCTAACTTGAAAATGACTCACTAGGGACAACTTATATAGGAGAGTCTAATAACCCTAATGCCCTAGAACTATGGGGAATTTAACCCTTTAACAATAGGAGGCTTACCCACAATGACTTGACATCACTTGTTTATATTATAAAACCTCCCGATAGGAACATAAGGGCATGACATGACTCAAATACATTACAGACACTTCCAGGAATAAACATCGAGTTACAAGACATAAGATATACAAGTGAATACATTTCAAAGTTACAAATAAATCAACACTCCCTCTTAACTAAGAAGGTATTCTTTCGACACAATTTTCAGCACTGGTCTTCTTCTCTGTATTGACTGGATCATCTCATCATCTTCATGTTCAAGTTGTCTTCATCGTCAAGTCTTCTTCATCCTCAATTCATCATTTTCTTCAAGTCTTCTTCTATGTCATGTTCTTCTTCAAGTATTCTTCATCACGGGATCTGGATCATCACGACTATTGGATCATTACTGCTAGATCATCATTTGGATCATCACTTGATCTAGATCATCATCAAGTCTAGATCATCATCACATATGGATCATCACTTGATCTAGATCATCATCAAGTCTAGATCATCATCATCGGTCCTATCTTATATTGGTGCTATCTCTCAATTCTTCTCCTCAGAGGAAGTTCTACAGAGCCATCCCTTTTTCATGTTGGTTGTAGGCCTACCCTTCATGTAGGTCTTCAACACTTATGTCTAACCTTAAGTCAGAATGGCCCTCCCAACTCTTAAATCTGACCTCATCTTGTCAGAAAGGCATCCCAGCACTCACAGATGACCTCATCTTGTCAAAAAGGCCCATCACTCACATCTGAGCATGTGTAAACACATCACGCCAGAATGGATCAGCACTTATATGCTACCATGTGCAAACACACTACATCGAAAGGGATATGCACTTACATTCAACCATGTTCAAAAGCACTGCATCGGAAGGGATCTGTACTTACATCCAACCATGTTCGAAATATCTACATCGGAAGGTATTTTCATGTACATCTTACCATGTTTGAAAAAACCACATCGAAAGGGCTCTGCACTTACATTTGACCATGTACGAACACACCACATCGAAAGGGATCTCAATCCCAGACTGAGGATTCCTGGTAACTGATTGGGTGCCTCCATTCTCCCATAGAATGGCATCAACCGTTATATCTGATTAAGTGGGAACACATCCCTCAATCACATCAGAATGGCCATGCACTCATATCTGATCATGTAAGACTACATCCCATAGTCATATCAGAATGGCCCTCAGTCCCAAACTGAGTATTCCTGGTAACTAACCAGGTGCCTCCATTCTAAGAATGGCATTCAGCACTTATATCTGATCATGTAGGAACCAATCCTACAGTCACATCAGAATGGCTCAGCACTCACATCTGACATGGAAGGAACCTAATCCTCTCACCATGTCAGAATGGATCTAGGTCTCATCATTTCCCTTTTGAGGGAACCTCAATCTGGAGAAAACCAAGCTTCTCCCTGAAGTACTCAAACTTCACTCTGGCGAATGGCTTCATCAATACATTAGCTATCTGTTCTTCCATCACAACATACTAGAGCTTCATTGCTCCTCTCTACACCATATCCATGATATAATGATACTTGATCTCTATATGCTTTGACTTGTCCAGCTTGTCTGAAAAATTCACACAAATCTGGTTTTTGCAATATATACAAGTAGCATCCAACTAGAGATCAAATAAATCAAACAGTAGATTTCTCAGCCACACTACCTCGCAACTAGATGAACAAGCTACGACATATTATGCTTCAACTGTACTCATTGCCACACAGGACTACTTCCTGCTAAACCAAGATATCATACCCGATCCCATACTGAAGCAGCATCCTAAAGTGCTCTTCCTATCGATGGCACTGCCTGCCCAATCTAAATCAACATAACCCTCCAGGTTAATATTATAATTTTCCTCATACTTGAGCCCATAATCTACTATACCCTTTAGGTATCTCAGAATATGATTTGTAACAATCAAGTGAACATGTCTCGGATCTATCAGGAACTGGCTCAAGGTGTTCACAGCAAAGCAAATATCTAGTCTTGTGTTTGTCAGGTACATCAAGGACCCAATCATCTGACGATACATCATAGAATCAACCGCTTCTGATGAAGCATCACTCAATAGCTTCAGGTTTGATGCCATAGGTGTGTTTATGGCCTTGCAGTCCATCATCCCAAATCTCTTCAAAATCTCTACTGTATATTTCCCTTGTCTAAGGAAGATTCCATCTGCATTCTACAACAACTCCATGTGTAAAAAATAGTGCATCATACCCAAGTATTTCATTTCAAACTTGACAGCAAGTTTCCTATTTGTATTAGTACTCAACCCATGCATACCTGTTACAAACAGATCATCCACATATAGTAGGAATATCATTGGGTTGCCATCTTCAACCTTGTAGTAAAGGTTGGAATCTGCTTCACTCTTGGTAAAGCCCAAACTGGATAGAAAACCATGAATTCTTCTATACCATGTCCTAGATTCCTATTTCAAATCATATAGGGCTTTCTTCAATCTACACACATGAGACTCCCTATCATGTGTCTCAAAACCAAGTGGCTGCTCCACATAGAATTCCTTTTCTACTAGACCATTCAAGAAATAAGTCTTGACATCCATCTGGTGTATCTTCCATTTCATCACTACAGCTAGAGAAAGTACTGATCTGATGGAAGTGTATTTGGCTACAGGTGCAAACGTTTCTTCATAATCTATTCCTTATTTCTGGGAGAAGCCACAAGCTACGAATGTTTCTTTATATTTCTCTATGCTGCCATCTGCACCATGCTTGATCTTGTAGATCCATTTTGAAGTTACAAAGGACTTCGCTTCTGGCCTTGGGACAACATCCCAAACATCATTCTTCATGATCAATTGATATTATTCGATCATAGCCTCCTTCCATTCTTTAATTTATGTCGCTTCTTCATAGTTGGAAGGTTCTTTATCAATAATGTCACATAGCAATACTACATAACTAGAGCAGGACCTAGTTCTCTTTCTTCCTCTGTGTGTTTCTTCTGAAGCTCCATATCTTTCTGTACCTTGGATAATTTCATGTACCCAAGCAGGTTTATTCTTGTGAGGATTCTTCTCCTGAGGTGGATCCATGAGCTCTTGAGGTTCTTCTAATTCTCGATCTTCTTCTTGAATTTCTTCGTTCATGGTTGTATCATGAATTTTGGGTGCTTTTGTTTCTTCAGGTTCTTTAGCCGGTCTCTTCCTAGATTTGATGTAGGCTAAATCTTCATCAAATGTTACATCTCTTCTGATCTCAATCTTATTGAACCCTGGGAAGTATATTTTGTAAGCCTTCGAGCTTTTAGAGTATCCCACAAATATACCCTTCTTTCTTGAAGGATCTAACTTCGTCCTCTTTTCTTTCAAGACAACCAAATATTTTGAGATGGTTGACTTTTGGTTTCTTGCTGGAAAATACTTCTTCAGGTGTCTTGTTCTCAAGTACTCTGTGTGGAGTATGGTTCTATACATACACTGTTGTTCTGGCAGCTTCTTCCCATAGATGCATGGGAAGATCTTGATCATGAAGCATGGCCCTTGCTGCTTCCATGATCATTCTATTCCTTCTTTCTGCAATCCCATTCTGTTGTGAATTATATGGAGTGAATAACTCCCTCTTAATCCATGAGTATTTCCATAGCTCTTTGAATTCATTTGATGTGAATTCTCTGCCATTATCTGATCGAAAGGTCTTGATATTATTTTCTTGTGATTCTCGATCAAGGCTTTGAATTCCTTGAACTTGCTGAATACTTCATCTTTGTTCTTCATAAAGTATGTCCATGGCTTTCTAGAAAAATCATCAATAAAAGAAACATAGTATACATACCCACTTAGTGAACTGGATGACATTGGACCACATACATCATAGTGGATGATTTCCAATATTCCTTTTTCCTTGCTCTCGCTACTTGGACATGTCTTCTTTGTGTTCTTCCCTTTTGCACATCCTTTGCATACACCTTCATGTTTTGTCTGCATTTTTGGGAGACCTTCAATAGCTTTTCTTACAAGTGGTAGTGCTCTGTAATGCACATGTGCAAGCCTTCTATGCCAAAGCTCATTTGGTTCTACCGATTCATGAACCAAAGCTTCTTCTGGTTGTCCCTTCAATTTGTATAGTCCTCCTTCTTGTTCCCCAATCACTACTACATCATCGAAAGACTTTCCCTTTTTCCACATGAGGACTTGGCCATCTACAAATGCAAACCTCATTCCTTTTGCATCCAATTCAGATATGGAGAGGAGGTTCTTCTTTAGTCCAGCTAAAAACAATACATCTTTCATCTTGATAGACTTTACAGAGTCTATCTTGTATGAGGATTCACCACTATATTTTATTGGATACTGGTAGTCATCTCCTAGTTTCACCTTGTGAGGTGATTCATGTTCAGATAATTTCACAAAGGATTCCTTGAATCCTGTCATATGTTTGGAAGCACCACTTTCTATAATCCAATCATTGCTGCCATGTGTGATAGTTCCCGTGAGAGAAAAAATTAGAACATATTCTTCATCACTTGAAGAATCATCACTATCTTGTCTGTTTCTCTTTGTGGAAGGTTCATCATCCTCTGCAGCATGAGCATGATGTCTTATCTTGTTTCCCTTCTTCTTGTGAGAGCTAATTTTATTTCTAGGACAATCTCTAGCAAAGTGTCCTCTTTCATCACATGTATAGCAAATGTAGTTAGACCTATCTCTAGGAGTTCTAAAGTTACTCCTTTGGTGAGAGTGCTTACCTTTTTGGTGGCTAGATTTGGTTTTCTTGGATTGTACTGTGAGAGCTTGATCTTCACTTCCCATCTTTTCTTCTTGAGTTTCTATTCAAGCTTCTTCTTGAGAGCATTCTTCCCATAGTCTGCTGAACTTCACTAACTTGTTTCTAGCACAGATCCCTTGAATGAAAGAGTCCCATTCCCTAGGAAGACCATTCAAGGTGGTCATCACAATCACTGCATTCTCCACTTCTTCATCTACTGCTTCTAGCTATTCCTTGATCTGAGAGACCCTTGTAAAGTAAGAATGGATGGTCTCTGCATTCTGGATCTTTACATTATTTAATTGATTCCTCAAGGTCATCTTTTGGTTTATGTTCTTTCCTTCAAACAGTTTGGTTAGGGCATTAAACATAGCTTTAGGTGTCTTTAGGGAGAACACCTGTGGTATGAGGTGATCCTGGATTGAATCAGCAATAATCCTCTTAGCCATAACCAAATTCTTCTTATGTAAGGCCTTACCCTCATCTCCCTCTAGAACTGGAATGTCCTCATTGATGTAGGAGTCTAACTCATTTTCTTCCAGGACTAGGGAGATCCTATACTTCAAGGCTTGGAAGTTATCAGCTCCCTCAAGATTTTCATCAAGCTTGGTATAATGAGACATATTAACTAAGAACCTCAAATGGAAATACAAAAGATTTATATCTTACCAAGTTAAGATGTTGGATCTAGATCTAGAGCTAAATTTCTGTAGTGCTGGTTCAGGAGCATATTAGGTTTTGACATTCTCGGAGTTCTATCCAACCAGAAAATTTGATCTTGATCTCTAAACTTTTATTTTTAGGAGGAGATCAATCCAGTCCTGGTCTCTCTCAAAAATTCCACTTCTGTGCAAATCCCTAATTTTCGGCAGTAGTGTAGGGTCAAAAACTGAAAATGCTCAGAATCAGATTTTGATTCGATAGAAAGATGCACCCTAGAGAGGAGGGTTAGACCAACCTTATTTTGCCAAAAATCTGTGGAGAGAGATCCAAAAAGTAGGAATCCCTCATTTTTGCAGCTACATAGTGTCTTCTTCTCAGGTTAGCTCTAATACCATGTTATATTTTTATCATTTAATCTAGCATTAACTTAGGATCTTAACTGAGAGAATAATAAGCACAACAATCAAACAAATAAGACAATGAACACAAATATTTTCCTCAGGGAAACCATAAAGGAGAAAACCTCACAACTTCCTCAGAGATAGAATCAGCACCAATAGAAAAGCCCCAAAAATAGTAAGATGATATCCCGACAGTAGTAGCCTCTTTCTCTCTAGCCCCAACAACTTCTTCTTCCTCAGCTATGCTCTACAACTGAGTGTGAGTGAGTGCATGTTAAATAGAGAGGCTCACTCTCTATTTATACTAATTCCCAACTTGATAATGACTCATTAGGGCCGACTTCTCTAGTAGAGTATAATAACCCTAGTGCCCCAGAACTGCAGGGAATTTAACCCTTGAACAATAGGAGGGTTACCCACAATGACTTGACATGACTTGTTTACATTATATAACCTCCCGATAGGAACATTGGGGCATGAAATGACTCAAATACATTAGAGACACTTCCCGAAATAAACATCGGGGTACAAGACATACGATATACAAGTAAATACATTCTGAAGTTACAAATACATCAACATATTTTAACAAACAAAAGATCAAAAGATATTTCAAAATGAAAAACCAAATCAAACTCCTAAGAATTTATTAATGTAATTGAACCGGAACAGAATATTAAACTAAATAATCAATAATTTATTTCATAAGAAAATAAATTTAAACCGGAAAAAGATACTATCAACAACTAATCTTTCAAATGGGAAACTAGGATGCAAGGAAGACCTAATTCATAAATAAGTAGAAAACTTAATAAAAAGAAACAAGTAGAAAACTTAATAAATAATATATTTGAATTATGTCCTATAGGTCTCTTTCAGTAATCACACAATGAAAAAGGAACATCCTAAAAACATACTAAGGATAACACATCTAATACTGGATTTTACATGCAAATGGATAAATCAATCCAAAGGCATGAACACAAAACAATACATTAGTAAAAAGAAATCAAAAACAAACTCAAGAAACAAAACATAAAATAGCTCAAAACATATTCAAGGTGAAAAGAAGGTAACTTTTAATAAATAACCTAAAAAAATCCAAATTTAACTTTCATGTAAAATAGAACTATCCTCTAACTATTACAGTCAAATCATACTTCAAATACTAAATAAACAGAACTTAAAACAATTTCAAAACATGTTAAAAAACGAAACGATGGGATGAATGACATACTGAATTGTGGGTTTGAAAGGGGTGGTTGAATGACAATTTAAACAGGTTGTCCGAATGATAGTCTATACCATTAAAATGATAGAAAATAATCTAAATGATCTATTCTTCAATTGAATTTATGCACATGTAAATATAATGCAAAGAGACAATAAGTAAACCTACTTATTAATCAAATTTGACAGTGAAATAAACTTAAACAAATTCATAAACATAAAGCAATCATTAAGAAATAAACTGGAATTTAACTAATATTATACAAAAGGAAATAAACAAAATTAATTCTACTTTAAGTTGATAACAACGATCTATTCTATCTACTTGCAAATAAACTAAACAGTAAAGATGGAAATGAAATGGCTGAAAGCAAATTAAAAGCAAACTATGTGCGCAACTAGCTATTTAACTTTAGAAATAAAATGTATTATAGGAAATAAATGGAATAAACATTTACAGTAATCTAATAACAAAAAAAAAATGGAAATTAAGCTAACAATAAAAGAAGAAAGGTAATGAAACTACAAGAAAAGTAACCTCTGATTGATGAGGGGCCCTCTTAGCAATCAGGGGTGATGCCTAGCTAACACTTACTCGAACGCAATCATAAACAGCAAAGCATATAGCTCTATTACAAATATGGAACAGAGTTACGGAATTCTTCTCTTCAAATGAATGTCTAACAGATGAAATGATCAACTCTTTAACTTTGAACATGGAGGTGTTTAGATACAATATTTACAAGGATGTGCAAGTCAACCCTTTAGTGGTCGAATGCTCTCTAAATTTAGTCAACCATAATGGTGTCTAATTAATCAAACTCCAATGCACAATGTCCTCCTTCTTCAGCGTGCAATGGCTCTCTTCATTGCACGATGTAGCACACATGATCCTTCTTCAGTGTACATGATGTGGCATACAGATCCTTCTTTAGCGTAGCTGGTGGAGCAGTGTTGGACAAAGGAGAGTGCATTGGTGAGCCTTCTAGAATGCAAACCATTGCATCATTAAAAACGCATGGACTATTGGCATGGTGTCGAGCAGAGGTAGCATGATGGCAAGTTTTCTAGAATAGGAGCTTTTCCATCACCCAAACGCATGGACAATAGGTAGTTCGTAGGCTGTTTCAACATATTAATGCCTGAAATCGGTTTTCAATAGTGCATGGTTGGTTTGATGAAATGAATGATGAGTTGGACCATGAGCTAGATATGCTAGGCGCATATCTAGGACAAATGTGATATCTATTTGTTGGTGCACTTAAGGACTATGGCCTATAGTAACAACATTTTAATTCCTGGAAACCTGCCAATGAATATCACGTAGCGAGCTGGATGATGAGCTAGACGTGTTGTGTGCATGGCTAGCTGAATGTGTGTTTGTTGTTAATTCATCCAAAAAGACTATATAACCTGCAAAAAAATATACACATCAATTAATATATCAAATGTGCTTCAAATAATGTCAATTTTAATGAATAAAATCAGAAAATGATAATAATAAATGGATTTTATATAAACCTTAGATTCTTTCATACCTAGGGATAAATGGTGAGCTGCATGACAGAAAATATGTAAAACGATAACAAAACATATGTTTAAATGAGTAATTTAGCTGCCAAAAATGATAACAAATCTGGGATCAACAAGCATTCCATGAGAATTCCATGGGTCCGATGTATCAGTTCTTCAGATCAACATTATATTCAGCCTCTCATTGAGGCCACAATTATGTAACAACAATTGTATATGATTAGATCCTATATTTTGGAGCCTTGATCCCATTATTTATTCGTTTGACATTGTTACGAGCATGGGTATGTCTGCCTTGTCCATTGACATGTCACATATTCTTTGTATCTCACCCATTGATGGGAACCAAAATTAATACAAAACCAAAATCCACTGTGTCTCAACGAGGAATCACCTCTTCTTTCTAGGTATCTCCACTATCCCCAAGATCCTATGATGTCTGTTGACCATATGATGAGCTCCTTCCTTCACACATCATGGGGAAATCTATTAACGCAAAAAAAATTCTCAACTTGCTCTACATTACCTACACCACATACATACATCTATTTCCTAACCTTTTTCCCTCATTTTTTACCTTCACACCTATGTTTTAACCTTGTTCTCTCTAAAAAAGCTCAAAAATATTAAAAAGGGCCTAAAAAACCCACAAAATAGCTAAAAAGCTCGCAAAGGCGCCAAAAATCCCCAAAGAGCTAAAAAAAGGGGGGGGGGGTTAAAACCCTAAGAAGGTCCTAAGACCCTAATTAGGGTCCAAAACCCCAAATGAGAGAAAAGGACAAAAAAAACTATAAATAAAGGGTGGAGGTCCCCATGACAACATGACATATTCCTTCCACCATTATTATACTTGCATGAGTACTTTGAGAAACCATCACTCTCAAACTACTCATCTCAAGTCACCAAACATTCAGTTTCCCCCACTTGCTCCACATTTTGTGTGTTGATTCGACCTCCATACTACCAAACCTATGGAGAAGTGACATCATTTTGATTTAGGGCACGATGTCCCCCTTTCAAGTAGATTGGAAGGTATAACAGTCTCGTTGTTTTTTTATTAGTTTTATAGATTGTTTGTATTTGTTTATTTGTGTTGCTAATAATTTGTTTTGTGGCTAGGTCTTCCATTTTGAACTCTACCCTTTCGTCCCTTTGATGGAAGGGAGGTGCATTTGCATGTAGTCAGAGTTTTTACCTGGCTACAGTCGTAGGATTACAATTCCTAATGTGTGTCTCCATAGGTGTTTCAATAGGTGTTTCAAAATGTGTTTTAGCATCCTCGAGAATGAGTATTTCTATACTGAATCAACTTTCCATCCATTAAGGGATTGTTTCTTCAGTCATAGCGGATGGAACATCCTCAATGGTAATTGATTCCACCACCATCCCAGAGCATAAATGTAATTCATTGCATGGGATAGGGGTGATACAATAAGATGGCATGTTAAATGGTTCAATTTGTTGCACTTCCTTATTGTTGGGGTTAGGATTAGGTTGAGCATGCAACTGAGATCTTAATAGTACGTTAATTGGTGCAGGTTTAGCAAGGAGTTGCAGCTGTGGTTGTTGAAACAATGGGTGAGGGAACTGATTCCATGGGTAAGGATTTCTCTAGTTTTGGGACCAATGAGTTGGCTGATTTGGCTGTGATGACCATGAAATCATTTTGTAGTATATTGCATTGTAGGTTGTGTGGATGGGTGCATGGTTAAATTTGTGCTTGCTTGGACTGCAATTTGGCATGGTTAGACTAGAGGCACGGATTGATTTTTTTGTAGGATTTCGAGACTCAAACATTACTGACACTAATAATTCGAGCATAAAAAACCATACCTATATATTAATTAATGTGTTACATAGGGACAAAGTTGAAATTTTTTAAATTTATGTTTGCTTGGACTAAAATTTCGCATGATTAGACTAGACAAATGCATTGATGCTGTGGGATCATTTCTAGACTCAAACATGACTTACACTAATAATTCGATCATACAAAACCATACCTATGGATTAATTAATGTGTTGCACGGGACCAATGTTGATTTTTTTAAAATTTTTGGTTGCATGGACTGAAATTTGGCATGGTTTGACACATGCTTTGACATTTTGGGAGAGTTTCCAGACTCAAACATGACTGACACTAACAATTAGAGCATCAAAAACCATACCTATAGATTAATTAATGTGTTACATGGGGTCAACGCTGAATTTTTTAAATTTGTGCTTGCTTCTTCAATAGACAATCCATTAATACAATATAGTATTTGTTATATATTTTGGAAATTAATTAAGTAATAAATTGGTGCTAGATTCTAAATATGAGAGAGATAGATATGCACAAACTAATTATCAATGACCCCATTAAAACTATGCAGAAGAATATTGAATCACTTCTCTCTAGTTTTTGTTTATAACAATAGATATTGTAAGCTAATTTTTGAAAGGTTAAGTGTTGAGGCATAGTTGGCCTTGTAGCATGAAAATTCAACATGGTAAGTTAACTTTAGAATGTTAATTATTTTATTGGTAGATAGTTGGTTTTTTGCTAATCTTAGAGGTTTAAATTAACCTTCAATATTAATACATTCTTGGATTTTTCACTTTATAGTTGGATTATACATTTTCTCGATATTTCTCATGTATAATTATTGATTGTGTAGAGTTATGGTTGGTTTCCAACTCCTTTCTATGATAAAATATTCAAATATATTAGTCAAGTACTATCCATTTTGAAACCAAATTAACATGACCTTGAGTTGTTGCAACGTCCATAAGTCTGAGATAACCTTGCAGAATATATATTACTTTATGGAGAGTTAGTATGAATTTGAAACTATACACATCGAAAGATAAATTGCAATTAAAAACAAATTATGTGCATGTGGAATGTGACTTAAAAAATATAACATATAGAATGTGTTTGACATAAAATATTTGGAATATTATTAATATTAGTATGAATTTCATCTCTAAAAAACCTTAGAGTATCTTGTTTCATAATAGTAGAACCATCATTCATATTTGCAATGATACGCATATATTTTATTTAGTTTCTTGTTAGATCACAATATGTTTTTCTTGAGTTCCTTTACCATCTTAGGTAATTTGATATAGTAGTGGAGAATGTGTGCAAACCATTTTTTTGTAAAACAATCCTACTTTAATGATAGAACTAGACAATGTAAATACATAAACACTAACAACTGAAATATAAATGATCCAAAATAATTGCAACTCCTTCAATATGCTCATAATTTACTAAAGTTACAACACCACTTGGTCATATTTAGAGGGGGTTTAGGTGGGTGGTATATATTAGCACTTGGTCATAGTTAGAGGGTGTTAAGGTGGGGGGTATATATTAGCACTTGGTCATAGTTAGAGGGCGTGTATTTTAAGGTGGGGGATAGGGGTTACAAGTTATGTAGTTAGGGATAAGAAGTTAAGGAGTTTCTCCTGGTAGGGGTTAAGGGGTACCAAAAGTAGATTTGAACCTGGCAACTCTATGAATCCATCCGACAAAACCCCCAAAAATATAATGTGTCGTCATATTTTTGGTTCAAAATTTTGGATTTCGTTAGGGTTTAATTATGCATATAAAATATGATGTTATATATGAAAGTGGTGAAATATCTTATTGTATATCTAATTTTTTTTTCAATGGAATAGATCCAAATAATCATCCATAGTGTTCTATAACTTGGTATGATGACTATATAATCCCAATTATGGGGAAATGATTCCCTATGTCGAAAATGTATGATAAATTGGGGTTTTACACATTGCCAATGGGTCACATGCATGGTCCTAACCCATGCATTCATATAAGTGAAAAACATACCCCCTAATCCAAAACCGATATCTCTAAGTACATACCCTTTATCCCCTTATCCCTAACTACATACCCCTTAACCCCTTATCCATAACTACATACTCCTTAACCACTTATCCCTAACTGTGACCCTAGATAACTCCCTATACAAACTCCCTTTTTAAGATCATAGTTGGTTAGGGGTTAAAGGGTTCTATGAAAAAAACATGACAATGAAGACCCAGTCTCTACCCATAAGCCCATTAAACCTTATTCCATATGACATCAACCCAATATTAAAACCATTTAGTCTCTATATCTATTTACATATAATATATATCATTTTGAAACCCTACCTATCTATTTATGAAATGTATAGAAAATAAAGATGTATTTTTTTACTATATTGTGTCATATTCTCTTAAGATCCATTCTTATAGTATATTCCGAATTGTTTAGGGGTTATACTGATAAGGAATAAACCTTGTTGTGAACCCATAATCTCTACCCATGCCCCCTAATTGTGAACCATTAAATTCTATCCATACCCCCTAACTATGAACCTTTAACATCTACCCATACAACCTAAGTATGAACCCTTAACTACTAATAAATACTAGAGGGTTTTATAATATTATTACATGTCACTATATAATAATGTGGATTAGAGGTATAAGCATAGGTTTTATTAATAGACCGCATGCCATTCCAACACCATGCACATATATATAGTGCTCGTGAGGTTCCAATACCTATCCAAAAGTTGAGTTTGATATGGGCTCCAACACTCTTCCTTGGGAGTATTCAGATCAAGCTCCAACACTCCAGGTTTCCTCTCACCATAGCTCATAGAGGTCATAGAGTTTGCATAAGAGGTGGATTGAGGAGGTCAAATAGGTCTTCACGGAGGTCGTAGAGAAGGTCAAGTAGTTCACAAAGGAGGACGAGGAGGTCAACGATTTCATAGAGCTTCTTGGGGATGTTAAGGAGTTTGCAAAGGTCACCATGATGTTTGAAAAAGAGGTCGAGGAGGTAGAAGAGTTTGTTGGTAATATTAATTGTTTGATGAAATAAACAACTGAAACTACCATAAATTAAATTGTCAACCCAAGGAAGTATTTTATTTCAAAGCTATCTTGCAAGATCTATGTAGGCTCAATTTCTATTTGACACTATTGATCTATTGGTATGAAATAAAAACTCATTGTAAGCTAGATCACACCTTCTTGAAAATAAATAAAACCCCAAACCTATTCATAAATCCACACTGTAAATCTAATCACATTGCAATAAAAATAAACTTTTATGAAGCAAGATCTGATTACATAAATCTAAAATAAGTGCTATGTTGGCCAATGATCTATCAAAACGAATTATCCTAAATAACAACATTGATAAATATAACAATGAATGAAATCAAGAACTAAATAATAAACAAATTCTCACACTAATACACTTACAATCAACACTACCAACATATGCCCAAGTAAGAGGACCCTTCCTCCACTGAGCATAGTTGTATCTCCACAATGAGAAATATACAACTCTACTTAAGAAACCACCAACATATATTAACCATGCTTGAACTGTTACAAAGTTGGATCCGCAGAGAATAATGAATTGGGATACTATTTTTTCAACCCCCTGAACATGATATTGATTATATATTTATAAATAAAAATCTCTCATGAGGATGAGGAACTGAATTCCCAACTTAGAATCTGTTTCAACAAATTGCTAATTTGAAACACTGGCCACGACAGTAAATATTACAACGTCCCCTTTAAAGAACCACTCTTATATCTCAAACCTCAATTATTTTGGAACTTTTTCTCGGGATTCAAGTAATTGAGGTCGTTTTGCACAAAACCCATGTCCCATATTTTCGAGATTCATATTCATGTGTCCTAAAATGCCAACACAAATCAATGTGTTATTTTATGGCACACATTTTTGGTTGGGACCATTTGATCATGAGCTAGAGGCTGCTATGTTGGATCTAGGTACAAATTCAAAATCATGAATCCATGTCATCAAAAGTAAGAACACAACCATGTTGTCTATTTCTATTTGTTCCAGCATGCCAACTTTGGAGGCTTGAACCATGAGTGATTCTACAAGAGATTGCTTCATAAACCATCATCAATAAAATCATGCATAATAGTCTTCAATTCATCAAAAACAAAGTAAAATAATCATTATTAACCACTAAAGAATCAATGGGATTAATATGATATTTAATGATAAATTACAACAAATGCATGGAAAATGTAATGATAAATGAGTAATAATATGAAGAAGAGGGATGAAATATGTGTCGATAAGTGATGAAAATTGGGACAAATCTGTGACCCAACATCTCCCCCAAACTAAAATTGTTGCATGTCCTCCTGCAATCCAATACCTGTGTACCATCCAAACTAAAATGAAATATTTGAATATTTTTTTTATTTACCATGCATAGTGACCAAAACCATTATGTTTTCCCACTGATCATGTTAATGGAATGTGATACTTTTTTTCCAAACAATACTTGAAATTTCTTCAAATAATGGTTGTTTGATTTCTCATGAAAGGACAATATGAAAACATATCATCATTAGAAAATTATGAACCCAACCAGTGATGATTTCTCAATATAAGTTCATCTATATCATCTTATCAACTTTATGCTTTCTGTTAATAACCATCAAACCTTCAAAAATATCCCTCAAATGATTTCTAGCAATTTTGATGGAGTTTCTGCAAACTGTGGTGGAGTAGCAAAATTTTTTTAATTTCTAGTTTGTATGCAAAGCATAAATTAGATGAAGTATATTTTTGTAATATAATAATTCACCTTTTAATACATATTCCTACAAAAAATCATAGAAACCCAATGCACCAATCACAAGATATCATGTTGCTCAAAATCCTTGTTGAAAGTCTATTAAGACATTGTTGAAACAGTGCTGCAACAATTGAATTTATCTCAAAGTACAAAATGGTTAAGGATAAAAATTTTCATGCAAGTTATTATTAGTCTATTGCATCTCCATACTAAATTTGGGCAATACCCAGTTCACATATTTCGAGAAATGAGGAAATAAGTGATTGATTGGAAAATTTCTGCATGTGTTTCGATAATTGTTTCAACAAACTTTCTGAACCATTTTATCCCAGAGTAGAAATTGGATCTCATTTAAATTTGGCAAGAATTATTTTATTAGTAAAATTCCTATCCAAACCAAAAATAATAGATACCCACATCACAGATTTTGAGAAAAAAGTAAATTGGTTGTAAGCAATAATGGCCATTTTCTCAAAAATCGTGCAGTATTTTTTTTTCTTCTGAAAATTGGTGAGTATATTCCTCTAACCACAATGATTTTTCTCACCAAAAATAAAATCCATCTTATGCACTAATATCTATAAATAGAAAAAATTATTGTAGGTGATGATGGCCATTTTCTTGAAAACCATGCATTGGATTGCATTGAAACTTACTAGAGTTGTTCTTCCTGATGTAGTGCCTCTTTCCTCCAAGTTTCATGAGAAAAGAGTTCACGATTTGGAAGATATGTTTTCTTCAATTTTTGTACTTTTTTAGACAAACATGAAAACAAATGTGAGCTTGAATTTAAGTTGTTGTTATTATCCTGAGATGTGATATCCTATGGAATACATATTCTTCTCCCTCAAATTGAGAATACAACATGTCCTCATGTTGTGATGAGAATCTTCAAGGCTAAAAATAAGTTTTTATCTACACATCAATCCTCCTCCAAACTGAATCTTGAAAATGACGGACATGAAAATATGAATGCATGTACAAAATATGAACAGAGAAACTAAAAATAATTTTCCATACATAGTTGTCTCTTACCTCAAATCTGAACACAATATTCTTCATAAAGACAAAAAAATTTATTCCATTGATTTCATTGGGTTCACTTTTCAGGTTTGAAGGATAGGAGGTATTTCTCAATATGTCAAATGATTTGGAATACCCCTTGAAAATATGATTTCATTTGAGATCCTATGGAGTCTATAAGAACCTCTATATTCTCCCCCAAATTGACTCCATAGCATGTCCTCATGTTGCACTATGAAATTGAATTTAAACACAATCTCAAAATAGATCCTGTATGAAGAACCAATGCACAAGAAGCCAATCATCGTCAAGTACTTTTTAAATATGAATATCATTGCTTGAGAATCATAGGAAGAAGATGAGTGACAATAATTTTCAGACTAATGAAAGATATCATTTTATTTCGGTTGATTTCCCATGTCACATGAACTTTGTTACAATATGTACACCAAATTGTCATGCTACTAAAAAAAGATAAACATTACCATACATTCTTACAGATCTTATAACACAACCCAACAATCACAAATAAAACATCCTGACACCAACAACTATTTTCCCTTGAATACTCCATTATAGATATCAAATGCTATGATTTTCATTCCACATGCCAATGGATTGCAAATTGATCACCAATTGAAGGTAACTTGGAAACTTGTAACAATTGGGTAGAAGTGAACTAGTGCATGCATTAATGAACCATGAATCAAATAAGTCATACCTATGAATGTGTTTTCTTCCCTATTACATGGAATCATACACTCACCGTGTGTTTCTTCTTCATTTAAGGGAATTTCTCTCTGTTTCTCTTCGCCACTGAATTTGGATTTGGTTTATTGGTCTCTTTGCTTCTTGAGACTATTAATGAATTCCTTGCTCAAGTATAAAACACAATCACCATTATATATATATATACACTTGTGATTCAAGGAAATATTTTTAATGGGAAAGCAATCAACAAACCTTGAATCTGGTCATGAGCTTGCTACATAATGATTACTATAGGATTACCTTTTAATATTTGTTGTGAATACCTCATCAGTGCTTCAATATCAATCCTCCAATTTTGGGAATCAATCAACTTTCATCTATTACTGTGTCTGAGTTGGTCCTGCTTTCCTATGGACACTAGACGAGCAGGTGACATGCTTCTTCTATAGTATGCATGCATGCTACTATTGGAAGAAAAAGATTTCAAAATCAAAATTTGGTGGATGTCGACTGCAAAAACAATCAAGATAAGAAAATCAACAAGCAATAATGATGATATATGTAACAAGGACCTAGAAATTTAAGTAATCTGTGAATATACCATTGTTGGTGCATAATAATCCTTCCAACAACTGAATGTAGAGCATGCCTTCATTTCACATTGAATCCTCAATAAAAAATTTGATCAATTTCTTACTACTGGTTCTTGTGTAGCGGTAGTAAATCTCATGCTTCGATGTAGGAGGATGTATATGTTGGGAAGGAATTTGAATTAGGTGTTGGGAATGTGTTAGGTGAAGGTTCTGGAATGGATGGAGGTGTTAATGGATGGATAAGAGAGGTGACAACAAGGTTATGAAAAAAATATTCCCCCCAAATTGAAATATTTTTATATGCTTGAAAAATGACAAAAGATAAAGAAAGGGGATAATGCTTAGTGGATTTTCATGACATTTTCTTGAATCTTTAATAAATAATAAACTCATGCTATTTATCTCAATTTTTACCTCCGTGGAAGCCTTGGTTGACATGAATGTACCGATTCATGATGGGGATGATGTAGGCTGCTAACTATTGCTAAGAGATGTAGTTGGAAGCTGAAACTAATGAAGGATAAATATGATCTAAGATGTGAAAGCTGAAATGAATGATGTTGTCGATGATGCTGAAGTTTGGATTCATGATAGTGAATGAAAAAGTAATGTTGAGCTGTTGGAACAATAGAAATATCTAGTCTTCATTCAATATTCATGCTTCTGTACAAGTTAATCCATGTGAATGGATGTTCTTGAAGCCAAACATGGAAAGAAATCATTGGATTACCAATCAATAATAAAAATTGATAACCGACACGAGACAACTCACCAATGATGACAATGAGTTGTCAAGGTACAATAGTACATCCTGAAAGGAACAAATAAATGTGTTGAAGTCAAGTCAAGTGCAAGATATGAAAAACGTGAGACAACTCACCAATGATGACAATGAGTTGCCAAGGTACAATAGTACATCCTGAAACGAATGAATAAATGTGTTGAAGTTAATTCAACTGCAGGATATGAAAAACATGAGACATTTATGTATTCACTTGATTTTTAGCGAGGGAATTCACGATTGATGGATGTAAACTCCAAGGTACTATACAAAACTCCAGTCTTGTTTCCCAGATGGTGTGCTGAGGTCAATGGGACAAGGCCATTAGAAGGTGGACCTTAATGAATTCCACATTGTCCAATATGAGTATAAAACAAATGATTGTGAAGAACCATAGTGAGAAACATAACCAACATGAAACTTGTATCTCTTATTGTGAACCTTGCCAGCCAGTTACCTGGTTTTCAAGCAAAGTTTGTGTTTAGTTCCACCGGTAAACTGGTTTTCACAACTAGACTTATTTTCCTCTTTACTATTTTATTTATTACAATATCCTATTCTACTTGAAAAAGACAAATTCTCTTCAAGTATATGAAAACTTCCGATGGAGCCACTTTCGAAGCAAGGTCTCAAGTATGCACAAACCCAAATCTGAAAAATATAACTTTGTGAATGCTAGGATGTTGTTTTGGTACACAGGGTACTCCCAAAAGACCAAACACCTAGAGAAGCCACTCACACAAACAAATCATAGATCGACACACTGATGTTTTGATGTGGTTTAAGACACCGAGAGGGAAACACTCCATGGCCCCAGCCAAATAGCATCTTGAGGAAGTTTATTATGCAAAAGAAAGAAAGTTACAAATGAGCTTATCATAATCAATCAACTAGCCAAGGACCCTCCATGATCTTTAAATAGATATCATTGACCAATTGGGTGTTAAGATACAGACCAATGGTAGGTATGATCTAAGAGAATATGAACCGTCGGGTCACTCTATGTCTAGAACATATTGTGGCCGTCAAATTAGATATTTACAAATGCATACGAATGCATACTAAATAAACACACTTTACCTAACAGATATATTATCACAAGTTGATCTTAACTAACTCCTAAGTGTCTAAATATCCTAACATCCCCCCTTAAGAACAACTTGGGATAGGATTGAAGGATCTACAAAACTGACACTATTAGGAGAAGGAAGGAGGAAATAGAACTTATCCCCCCTTAATGACAAGTTCTTGAAATCCTAACATAGATTGAAGTTTAGAAAACTTCGCTTATGTAAAAGACTTGGTGAAGATGTCTGCAACTTGATCATATGTAGGGAAAAATAGCACTTCAAGAATGTGATCATGAACAATATTTTTGATGAAGTGCATATGTAGCTTAATGTGTTTACTGTGTTGATGATGAACTGGATATTTGGTGAGCTTGATGGCACTTTGATTGTTGCACCAAAGTGGAGTAGGATGCTTCTGCTCGAATCCAAACTCTGATAGGATCTATCAAAGCCATACAACTTCCTGACTGGAATTAACCATGGCTTGATATTCTACTTCTGCTAAAGAAAGAAAAAGAGCTTGTTGTTTCTTACAAGCCCAAGTGATAATTCCATATTCCAGACTGAAAACATAACCTGCAGTAGAATTTTAATCATCAAGATCGTTAGCCCAATATAAATCAGTGAAACAAAGGTGTCCCCCCTCTACTGTAATGAATCCCAAACTTAATTGTACCTTGAATATATCGAAGTATTCTTTTTTCTACTTTTCAGTGACTTTCATGAGGTGTTTGCATATAACGGGAAACACAACCAATGTCAAAGGAAAGGCCAGGACATGAATGATTCAAGTATAAGAGACTATGAACAAGTTGACTATACAATGTGGCATCTACTTTAGGTGAAGTACAAGTGGCAAAAAGTTTGACTCCAGACTGGAAGGGAGAGGGGGATGGTTTACAATATTCCATGTGAAAGAGATGAAGAAGGCCACAAGCATACTTAGACTGGGAAATAAATATTCCTTCTTTGGTTTGCAATAATTGGAGACCAAGAAAATAATGCAAATATCCTAAGTCTAACATTTAAAATTTTTTCTTAAGAATGGATTTCACATGGGTTAAAAGATTAGGGTCACTAACAGTAAGGATATGATCATCAACATAAAGAACAATTATGATAAGATGGTTTCCTACTTTCTTGGTATATACATTGGGGTCAGAATGGCATCTAGAAAAACTAGTGTCAAGTATAAAGATATCCATTTTGGCATACTAAGCTCAAGGATCTTGCTTAAGGCCATATAAGGATTTCTTAGGGCGACAAACAAGGCTAGAGTTATTTTGAACATATCTAGGAGGTTGTTCCATGTAAATTTCCTCCTGTAAATCACCATGTAATAATGCATACTTGACATTCATTTGATGGACTTCCCAGTTATGTAAGGCTAGAAGGGAAAGAACAAGGCGAATGGAGTTCATTTTTGCAAAAGGATCAAAGGTTTCAATGTATTCAATCCCTTATACTTGGGAAAAACCTTTGGAAACTAACCTTTCCTTAAGTATTTCAACACTTCCATCCAATGCATACTTAGTTCTATAGACCCATTTACATCTGACAACTTTTCTTCCTTTTGGAAGAGGTACAAGATCCCAAGTATCATTCTCCATTAAGGAACAATATTCTTCATCCATAGCGCCATCCCAATCTAGATTTCCTGAAGCATCTGCAAAAATTTTTGGATCATGATTCTCAAAAACTTGAGCCAAAAGAGAAGAGGCTCCCTGAAACTGAGAATGTGTTCAACGTTGATCTCTAGGATCACTCGCAAGATCACCAGTTGCAGCTTCACATGTTGAATGGACCCATCGAAGAACCAATTGTGCTGGTACAACTAGAGGAATGTGAGAATGCGGAGGTGGATTTTCATCCTCACTGTCATCATCAAAAAATAGAGTTGGAAATATATCAAGGAAGTTGGAAGTAGAAGAAGGCATAATCATTGAATCAAGCTCGCAGGCCAAAGATGGAACAACCACTAAGTGAGGCTCGCATGCCAAGAGATATTCATCAAATTTAACATCTCTTCCAATGATTATATCATGAGAATGTGGTTGAATAAGTATATAACCTTTTACATCTTCAGAATATCCAACAAATATGCAATTTTCACTTTTAGGCTGCATTGCTTTCTGTTTTTCATCCGGAATGTGAGCCCTTGCTTCACTACCAAGCACACCAAAGTGAATTACATCTAGTTTAATTTTACTCCATGCTTCTTCTAATGTAATACCTTGCAAGGCTTTGGTGGGGGTATGATTAACTATGTAATTTTCATAATTTATTGCTTCATCCCAAAATTGAAGACTTAGTCCCTTAGATTGGATCATACAATTATCCATTTCTTTTAAAGTGTGGTTATTTCGTTTAGCTACACCATTTTTTTGTGGTGTATATGGAACAGTGTGTTGTTGTTGGATTCCTTATTCAGTGCAGAAATTAGTGAAATTTTTGTTAACATATTCTCCTCCATTGTTAGATCTTAAATTAATAATTTGATGACAAAATTTGTTTTCAACAAGGGCCTTGTAAGCCAAGAACATGTTAAATACTTGTCTCTTAAGTTTTAGGAAATAAACCCAAGTCCATTTGGAGTAATCATTAATTAAAGTTAATAAATATTTGAAACTAGAAAAGGAAGCAGATGGAAGAGGACCACACAAATCAAAATGCACAAGCTCCAAGGGAACCGAGGCGTGCCAAGAGGCATGTTTGTCAAAATTGTCCCAATGATTTTTTGCGAGTACACAACCAGAACAAACACCATCCCTACAAGATACCATCGAAAGACCTGTCACCATATTGTCATTAGATAGTTGTTGCAATGAGTGATAATTTAAGTGACCAAATCGCTCATGCCAAAGTTCACTCAAGTTATCACTATGAGCAGGAAAAACTGAAGGAAAAGGTGATGACCCAAAGTTGTTAAATTTGTACAACCTGGTAATATCATCAACAATTCCATTAGGTAGTACATGTTGGGGATCCTTAAAATCCTTGATTACAACTTGGTGAGGTGTAAATGTTACAGTTTTATCTTCACTAGAATGAGTGATTTGATAGACTGACAACAAATTGCAAGAAATTATTGGAACACATAGTACATCACTAACATTACCATTTTCTACTGGAATTGTTCCAGATCCTACAACACTTAGACATCTATCATCACCAACAAATATTTGTTTAGTGTTACATTCAAGCATAGTAGAAAATATGGCTTCATCCTTAGCCATATGATAAGATACTCCAGAATCAATGAGCAATTCATTTGAAGTAGAATAAGAAGATGCAGTATAAGAATAACCAAAAGCACAAAGTGCATTTCCATGAGAGGTAGATTCTGAAGATGAATCTAGGTTGATGTGGTGCTTCTTCATTGTTGCTTCCAAGGCTTCCATCTTCTTGAAACACTTAGATACACCATGATTATATTTCTTGCAATAGTAGCAATGAAACTTGGTCTTCTTTCCTTTTGGATTGGATCCTTTGTCATTTTTTAAAGAAGGATCTAACTGAGAGGGTTTGGGAACCTTGTTTGGCTTATTATTGCGAAAATTTTGTTTCTTGGAAGGATTGGACTTTTCTTTTTCTTGGTATAATAAGGCTTTTAAAGATGTATCTGCATTGCTAATCATTCCAAGATGTATGAACTTATATTTCTCTCTAATCAAGGAATCACAAAAGGATTCAAGACCAGGCTCTTGATAGCTAGTAGGATTCAAATATTCTTTCATGGAGTAAAATGTAGATACAAAAATAGAATATGCAGATCTAAGTTTGGAAAGAATATGATAAATACATTGTTTGTATTCTCTCTTAATCTTGCATTCTTCACATAAGAGTCTAAGATTTTTGTACTTAGATAAATAGTCTTGAATGCATGAAAAATCTCTTGGATTTAAAGAAATCAACTCATTTTTGAGTTGATGACCTTAAATTTCATTGTGTTTACCAAACACAGATTCTAAATTTTCTCAAGCTTTATCAAGTTCATCAATTCTAGATATGTGGAATTGTAAATCAGTAGATATTTACATCCCAATCAATCGACGAGCTTCATCACATCTATTTTCCCATTTTGTTTTCTTATCATCATCAATGGGTTCTGCTTCTTTCCCTGAGGTAATTCTGAAAAGTCTCATACTTCGTAGAACATCCTCCATATGATATTTCCATGAAAATTAGTTGGAACTAGTAAGGAGAATATCACAAGAGGAGGCCATAATGTAAAATAATGGATGAGAAAACAGAGACGAACTATCTAGATGAAAAGAGCTCAAATAATCAAGCTATTTAAGAAAAACGGCAAAAATGATTCTGAAAGAGGAAGTTATGCTTGATTAAAGAAAAAGTTGAAGATGTCCCCAATAGTGACGTGGTAGATAAAGAATGACCAACTAAAAAATAGAACCCCCCTCTTCCCAAAATGAACCTTTGAAATTACTTTACAAGAAAGTTGCTTTAAGTGAATCACTTTTGTAAAAGAAGTGATTTTCACTTTTACAATGATGTCAGTTTTAAATAGTGCAACGAAAAAGACTAAAAGACTTAAGTGACTCACTTTTTTTTATTTTATTTTTAATTTAAGTGAGATGCACTTTTGCAACCAAGTAACTCAAAATTAGAAATTGCATGCACTATTAAAAAAATAACTTAATAATACTTGAACTCAAGACCTATTAAGGAATAAAACAACTTTGAACCAATTGAGATAATATTAAAAGGTACGTAAAAGAAGGGAAGGAGTAAGGGTTTTTTTTTTTTTTTTTTTTACTCTTCTCTCTCGGTTTCTGTGCTAGCTTATTTTTCTACAAATCACACCATAAACTGAAACAAAAAAAATTCCACACTTTTGGGGTTAGATCTTGTTAGCTTTCCCGAAAATTCTACATTTTCTTTTTGTTTTTGATTCGTCATGACCACACAAGGTGCATTTCAAAGAGCATATGCAACCGAGAAAAACACTTTCCCCTTATGTTTCTAATTCAACGCTGTCGCACAAGGTGGACGACAAAGAGCATACATAGCCAGGGAAGGAAACAAGCTGAGACTAAAAAGAAAAAAAATATAATAATAAAACTAATAAAATATGATATTTTTTCTTTTAAAAACAAATAAAAAAATAAAAAACGTCACTGTAACATTATACCTTCGTATCTGTTGAAAGCGGCATATCTAGAGCAAACAGAAACCGTTTTTTATCAAAAGAAAAAAATATTTCCCTATGGAAACAACGCTCTGGACATAATGGAACACCTCCCATAGCCCATAAATGCACAGAAAATCCAAAACTAGAAACCCTTTCAAAGGTCTGGCAACACCACTTCAAGATCTAGGTAGTAACTGGAAGCGGCTCTTCATAAATGATATGATACCATGTCCGGGTATGTAGGGTACTCCCCAAATATTGAACACCTAGAGCAGCCACTCTTACAAGCATATCACAAATTGGCACATCGATGTTTTGACATGGTTTAAACCCTCAAGAGGGAAACACTCCACGGCCCCCGCCAAATAGCTACTTGCAGTAGTTTATTATGCAAAAGAAATAAAGTTACAAATGAGCTTCTTATAATCGATCAACTAGCCAAGGACCCTCCATGCTCTTTAAATAGATATCATGGACCATTCAGGTGTTAAGCCACAGATCAATGGTACGTATGTTCTAAGAGAAGATGAACTGTCAGATCACTCTATGTCTAGAACATATCGTGACCATCGGATTAGATATTTACAAATGCATACTAATGCAAACTAAAGAAACACACTTTACCTAATGGATATATTATCACAAGTTGATGTTAACTAACTCCTAAGTGTATAAATATCCTAACAGATATGAGAGATCAACTTCCCTTGAAATGATGGTGCCAAGAATTGCTAAAGTATGTAATGATGTTGCATACTGATGGTAAATCAAAACCAAGCTTCAATATAATCCTTGTGACATTGATTTCTCATAGTTGATACATCATGAACCTGTTTAGAAAACCAATCCTCTTGAATGCATAAGATATTCAAATTTGTTGACAATTATGTTGGAAGTTCATCAGTTTTTGGTTCCAATCCTTGGTCTTCATCAGATATTATGCGTGGCTTGTTGATCTTGTCTACTTGCTGATGAGGACTAGAAGAAAATTCATATGCAAATATTGGACCTATAATCTATTCAGGCCTTGTATGGACCTGCTGCAATAGTGCACAGTCTTTTTGCAGTAGTCTAGGTGAGGTAGAACAGGTGGAAAATGTAAGAAAAATTTGCAATTCAACATTGTAACCATACTGCATTGATTTATTACGATTAGGGTGGGGGGTGGATTGGACAGAAAATTGTGTTAGATACCAAGGAGCTTGATAATAAGATATATGTGGTCGATGCATTAGAGGAAATTTCAACTCAAAATGGGCCTCCTAAAATGAATTAATAAAATAATAGTTAAAATAATAAAATAATATTTATTAATTTTGGAGGAAGAAAAGAAAAAAACTACTTTTTTGTTTGTATTTTTGACATATCTCCCCGTGTTTTTACTCAAATTTCAATCGGGGGAGCTCATTGGATGCGGACTTAAATTACGCATCCAACGAGTACCCACTCGGCATACTTTTGACGGACCCTGCTACCCCAAAAACAAGAAATACCTGAAAAAATGAAATGATGACATCATCATTCTGTTTTTTTAGGTATTTCTTGTTTTTCGGGTAGTGGGGTCCATCAAAAGTATGCCGAGTGGGTACTCGTTGGATGCAGAATTTAATTCCGCATCCAACGAGCTCTCCTGATCAAAATTTGAGTAAAAACACGGGGAGATATGTCAAAAATACAAACAAAAAAAGTAGTTTTTTTTATTATACATATCCCCAAATTTATATTAAAAAAGTGTTTAAGACCTATATGGTATTTCAAGTTTAAAGAAATTTCATTGGCTAACACATGATGACATGGAATTTGAATAAAAGTTAAAAGGCCCATTTTGAGTTGAAATTTCCTTTAATGAAGATTGGTTTGTGAGGGCAATATTCAAGAATCAAGTTGTGTTACAACATGAGAGAGAGTGGCCATGTGATCATAATATAAGCCATCCTAGCCTTATGTATAAGGTAGGTAAGAGTTACATTGAGGCTACAATAATTTATATGGTGGAGGAGTATTGAATGATTGATCATGTGAGTAAGGAAATGGAGGGATAGAGTTTTGAATCATACACGTAGGCCATGGTTTCCATGTTCATTGTAGAGAGTTTGTTGAAACTCCAATATCTCTTTGATATGTTTCTTTCATCGTGGCTAAAAAGAGGCAACAATACCTAGAATGCTTCAAGCCACATATGCCACAAATTGTGAGACTATGCAAAGGAAAATCCATTGCAATATGTTTCTTCTAGCACCGAGGGAAAAATTTTTCTTCAAATTCCTCATGATTTTCCTTAACCTACAAAACACCCAATTGTGAATTTAGTGAATATCAACATTAAAATTTTCAAATAAATTATTGATTTCAACTCCTAAAACTTCTGATTTTGCAGCATCTTTGAAAAATATAGAGTAAAGTTCTTTTGAATTATTACCAATCTTGTATTTTCCTCTTGAATACCTTATACATAACTCACAAACATCATCATATGATAGTTGAAATACATCACCTATTCCTATCTGATTTAATATATCTAAATATTCATCTTGGATTCCTTTAAGTATGAGTATTTTCAAGGTCTCTTTCCCCAATTGTATTTGTTTGGATCTTTGAAGTTTGTATTGAAAGCATTCCATGTAATCCTCCAAAACATATTCTTCCCCTTGTGTCAATTCGAAGATATCTTCATTGACCTTGCAATATTCTTGGTACCTTTTCAAGAATATATGTTTCATGTCTTTCCAAGCTTGTATGCAATCTCCTCCGAGCCTCATAAACCATCGGAGAGTTTCTCTTTTTAAAGTAACGGGAAACATATTAAACTTTTGATCATTTGTACAATAATATCCTCTACAAAGTACTTCAAATTCAAATAAAAATACATCAGGGTCTTCATTTTCCATGTTGTTGTAATTGTAACTTTGGAATGTATTCACTTGTATATCTTATGTATTGTTCCCCAATGTTTATTCCAGGATGTGTTTGTAATGTAATTGAGTGATGTCATGCCCTGATGTTCCGATCAGGAGTTTCTATAATATAAATAAGTCATGTCAAGTCATTGTGGGTAACCCTCTTATTGATCAAGGGTTAAAGTCCCCACAGTTGTGGGGCCCTAGGGTTATTAGAATATCCTAGAGAAGATGACCCTAGGTGTGTTATTGTAAGTCAAGAAAATAGTCCCCACCATTTTGTTAAGGATAACCCCCCTTGCTGGTTGGAGGGGAAAAGTCCCCACACGTTGTAAGGCACTAGGGTTATTAGACTCTCCTAGAGATGTCGGCTCTAGTAAGTAATTTTTAAGTGAGGCTGGCATGTTGGAGTGGACATTAAGTGAACGAAAGAATATAAATAGAGAGTGAGCCTCTCTATTTATCACACACACACTCACTCACTATGGCACATGAGTGAGAGAGAAATTGCTGGGACAAGAGAGAGACTACTGTTGTCGATAAATCATCTTTATGTTTTAGAGTTATACTTTTGGTGCTGATTCTATCTCTAAGGAAGTTGTGGAGTTTTATCCTTTATGGTTTTCTCAAGGAAAATTCTTTTTATCTCTTGTCTCTTGTGTTTTATTGTTGCGCATGTTATTCTCTCAGTTAAAGATCCTAAGATCGTAATGCTAGCTTGAATGATAAAAATATAACATGGTATCAAAGCTAACCTAAGAAGAAGACATTGTGTAGCTATAGAATCTAGGGATTCTTAATTTTTTTGTCTCTCTCCATAATACATCAGCAAAAGTATGTTAGGCTGACTCTCCATTGAAGGGTGCATCTTTCTGTTGAAGCGAAATTCAATTCTGGGCATTTTCAGTTTTTGATGCGGGACATTAGGGCTTCTTACAGAATAGGAGTTTTTGAGTGAGCCCAGCATAGGATTTATCTCCTCATAAAAATCCAATTTTAGAGACCTAGGTTAATATTTTTGGTTGGGTATAACTCTGGTAAATTCAAACCCTATTTTGACCTCAGGCCGAAAAAACCCTAAAATACTAAAACTGCTACGTTTTGGTACATTCACTATATCTCAGGATTGGAGATGTCTCAAGAGCTGAAACTTTCACATGATGATGATATAATCCTAATTTACTCTGTGTCCAAAATTCATCCTTATATTCTCTATATTATAGGATATATGATTCCTCCAAGTTAGGGTTCCAGCCTCTCCCAGGATTCATCCCAAAATAGGAAACCTAGGGACAATTGCTATATATCGGGATAAAAAGGTCCAAATCAAATGTATGAAGATGTTCTAGAAAGGGAATGGATTTTACTATCTGTGTTAGAATTTTCAGACCCTGAAGATGAAACAGTGACATGTGGTAGTCCGTACAACTTCGTTGTTCTGAACAATCCTGTAACATGTCACCTTGGGAAAATGATCATAAGTCCCAATTGGTGAAACCAATTCTGATTAAAACTATGGTGTTGGAATAGGGACAAGAAATTATAACTTATTATGAATTTTCAATAATATAGTAGTAGTAATTTCAAAGATACCACAGAAACAGTACCAAGAATTTCTACAGAAGAAATTGGAAAACTAGGGATTCCTGTTCCGAGAGCTTCCCTCCACTGTTTTCAGAAAATGAGTACATTGGACAGATAACCTTGAAGAGGCCTATATTTATATCCAATCAGATCTGAAAGATTCCAATTTTTGAAAATTAGGGTTTCTCTAACAAACCCTAGATCAGCCAGCTCTAGAACCAGGATGGACACCTCAAATCGGTAAGATCTAATCTTTTGCTATTTTCATTTGAGGTTCTCATATCAAATTGATCTATCACATCATCTTGATGATAATCTTGGTGAAGTTGACAAATTCCAAGCATGGAAGTATATGATCTCTCTGAAGAAAATGAATTGGACAACTGCATAAGTAGAGAGGTTCCAGTTCCAGAGGGAGATAAGGCTAAAGCATTACTCAAGAAGAAATTGGTCAAGCCCAAGAAGATCATTGCTGATTCAATCATGGATCACCTTATACCACAAGTGTCTTCCCTAAAGACACCGAAAGATATTTTTTATTCCTTGACCAAGATATTTGAAGGGAAGAACATAAATCGGAATATGACTTTGAGAAAACAATTGTAGAATGTAAAAATCGAGAATCCAAAGACCATACAGTCATACTTTACAAGCCTTCTCTCAAATCAAAGAACAACTTGTAGTAGTAGAAGAAGAAGTGGAGAATGCAGAAGTGGTGATAGCCACCTTGAATGGCCTCCCAGGATCATGGGATTCATTCATGCAAGGAATGTGTGCTAGAAGGAAGTGATTAGTTTTAGCAGACTCTGGGAAGAATAAGAAGCTCAACTCATAATAAGAGAAGAGAAGATGGGAGCAACTGAATATCAAGCTCTCACCATCCAAAGAATATCCCTCAAGTGATGAGGAATATGATGAAGAACTCAACTCTTGAAGAAACTCTTATCCATTTCAGCATTTGGATAAGAAACGATGCTATTATGAATGAAGAAGATGATGAAGTTGAAGGCTCAAGAAGGAGTCTACCCATGAAACAAATAAAGATAAGTATTCAATTGTCATTTCGTGATATTTTTTTTTTTATGCATTTGTTTATATTTAGTTGATGTATTATGCATGATTGCATTAATGATAGTATACTACTAATATGCATGTGATGGGTAAGTAGCTCATGGTTCTATACAAATATCCATTGCTACTTATCTAGAATGAAACCTCTTTGCTGACATATGCACAATCTCAATGTTGTCCTGGTAGAGATGGAAGGAATCTAGAAAGTTTCCATGAGATATGGATGAATGTTGTATTGGCTAAAATAGTTGCATGATCATATATTTATGCATAATAATTTTCCATTATGAATATACCTTAAGAAATATTTCTAACCATACAACTAATGCATTTGAATTGTAGGAAAGGTCACGTAAAATCACCTACAAGCAAAGAAGGATGAGACTTGCTTCGAAAAATAAGTGACAACGGAGGTACCTTGTCAGTTACCAGGAATACTCAGTCTAGGACTGAAGGCCATTCTGATATGACTGTGGGATGTAGTCTCACATGATCAGATATAAGTGCAAGGCCATTTTGATGTGATTGAGGGATATGTTCCCACTTGATCAGATATAAGGGCTGTTTCCATTCTCTGAATGGAGGCACCTAGTCAGTTACCAGGAACCCTCAGTTTAGTACTGAGAGCCTTTCTAATGAGTCAAGGTTAGATGTAAGGGTTGTGCCATTTTGACATGGTGAGAGGATTAAGTTCCTTCCATGGTCAGATGTAAGGGATGTTCCATTCTAACATGGTGAGAGGATTAAGTTCCTTCCATGGTCAGATGTAAGGGCTGGGCCATTTTGACATGGTGAGAGGATTAAGTTCCTTCCATGGTAAGATGTGAGGGCTGGGCCATTTTGACATGATGGTGGATGTGTTCCTCTCATGGTCAGATGTGACTGTTGGGCATGCCTTTATGATGAGTCAAGGTCATATGTAAGTGCTGGGAAGTGTTAGATTTTTATCATTCAAGATTGTTAGAATAATCAAACCATAGTATTTACCCACTTAGACATTAATTCATTTATTTTGTCTTATTTGCCTAGTCCATGAGTCCCACCATGTGTAAGTTGATAATTGCCTATCCATAGAGGTCAGACTTGCCATTATCGACTCATGGAGCACTTGGGAAAGCCTTAGGAATAAAATCTACTTTATTCCTAGCCTCCTAGGTGCCCATCTGCTTTTTTGCTTTATTCCCTGCTTTTTCAGTGTTTTAAGGCACATAGGAAGCAAGACTAGGTGAGGTGAATCAGCTTTGTTGCCTCTTCCTCCTCCACTCTTTCCTCCATGCAAAAGCATGTATGAGCTGCCATTTGACCACTCTTTATCTTTCCCATGCACCCTTGCTAATTCGTGGTGTCCTTGATAGATTTGGGATCAGCTTTTTACACCTATGGGGGATTTGCCTATTTTGGGTAAGCCTGCTTTATGCTAGATTTGGATGCTTCCTTATGCATTAGATTTGCTCATGTATTCTATATATTTAGCAGCCTATGTTATTATAGGGTTGGATATTGTACACTCAGTTAATATAATTTTGTGTTATAGCTCCATATTCAGTCTCCATTGTTGATAATTTTGCATGATCAATTGTTAATTGTTGTGGGTGAAATTAATCTAATGCAGGCCTAAATTTCTACATGGTATCAGAGCCATTGTAGGTTGTTACTCTCCTCCAAAAATTGTTTTGCAGGTTCGACATCAAGACTGGGAGCCTTCTACTGACAGCCGGGACAGATTTTCTAAAGCTATGGATTCACAGAAAACTATCCTCACTCCCTTCAACTTTTTTGAATGGAAAGCAGAGATGGAGATATTGCTGAGAGAGAAAGGCCTCTACAGGGTGACTATGACTACAGAAGCAGATCCCAATGCTGCTACAGAGAAGATCAAATGGCACAATCGGAGAGATGAGGCCTATGGCCTCCTATGTCTCAGTATTTCCAGAGACCTCCTTTTCCATCTCGATGGATTGACTTCACCGGATCAAGTATGGGAGAAACTTTATAAACT
>LPNX011167361.1:472107-501776 GCA_001517045.1 Pseudotsuga menziesii | reverse complement strand
ATAAAGTCAGGCTTAAGGGGGGGTGTTAGAATAATCAACCCATAGTATTTACCCACTTAGACATTAATTCATTTATTTTGTCTTATTTTCCTAGTCCATGACTCCCACCATGTGCAAGTTGATAATTGCCTATCCATAGAGGTAAAACTTGCCATTATTGACTCATGGAGCGCTTGGGAAAGCCTTAGGAATCAAATCTACTTTATTCCTGGCCTCCTAGGCACCCATCTGCTTTTTCTTCTTTATTCCCTGCTTTTTCAGTGTTTTAAGGCACATAGGAAGCAAGACTAGGTGAGGTGAATTAGCTTTGTTGCCTCTTCCTCCTCCACTCTTTCCTCCATACAAAAGCATGTATGAGCTTCCATTTGACCACTCTTTAGCTTTCCCATGCGCCCTTGCTAATTCATGGGGTCCTTGATAGATTTGGGATCAGCTTTTTACACCTATGGGGGATTTGCCTATTTTGGGTAAGCCTGCTTTATGCTAGATTTGGATGCTTCCTTATGCATTCGATTTGCTCATGTACTCTATATATTCAGAAGCCTATGTTATTACAGGGTTGGCTATTGTACACTCAGTTAATATAATTTTGTGTTACAGCTCCATATTCAGTCTCCATTGTTGATAATTTTGCATGATCAATTGTTAATTGTTGTGGGTGAAATTAATCTACTGCAAGCCTGAATTTCTACAAAGATAGCATTAATATATTAGGATATTTAACTAAGATAATAACATGCATAGCAAAAAACACAAGAGACAAGAGACAGAAAGAATTTTCCTTAGGGAAACCATAAAGGAGAAAACCCCGCAACTTCCTCAGAGATAGAATCAGCACCAAAAATAAAACTCGAAAACATAAATATGATCTCCCAACAGGAGTAGTCTCTCTCTCTAATCCCAGCAACTTCTCTCTCACTCATGCACCCCAATGAGTGAGTGTCTGTGTGATAAATCGAGAGGCTCACTCTCTATTTATATTCTTTCATTCACTTGAAACCCACTCCAACATGTCAGCCTCACTTAACAATTACTTACTAGAGCCAACATCTCTAGGAGTGTCTAATAATCCTAGTGCCCCACAACTTGTGGGGAATTTTCCTCCTCCGACCAAAATGGAGGGTTATCCTTAACACAATGGTGGGGACTATTGCCTCGACTTACAATGACTCACCTCGGGTCGACTTCTCTAGGATAGTCTAATAACCCTAGGGCCCCACAACTGCGGGGACTTTAACCCTTGACCAATAGGAGGGTTACCCACAATTATTTGACATGACTTGTTTACATTATAGAACCGCTCGATAGGAACATCGGGGCATGACATGACTCAAATACATTACAGACACATCCCGGAATAAACATCTGGGTGCAATACATAAGATATACGAATGAATACATTCTGAAGTTACAAATACATCAACACTCCCTCTTAACTAGGAATGTATTCTCTGAACACAATTTATTAGCACAAGTCTTCTTCTCTGTATCATCTAGTTCAGCATTAAGTCCATGTCATCTTCAAGTCATCTTCATCTCGATCTAGATCATCCCTCGATCTAGATCATCATCACTAGATCTAGATCATCACTCGATCTAGATCATCATCACTCGATCTGGATCATCATCACTTGATCTGGATCATCATCACTGGATCTACATCATCACTCGATCTGGATCATCATCACTGTATCTGGATCATCATCACTGGATCTGGATCATCGCCTGATCTGGATCATCACTGCTGGATCATCATCATGGGTGCTATCTCATGATTCTTCTCATCACAGGAAGATCTATAGACCCATCCCTTTTTCATCCTAGTTGTAGGCCTAGCCTCCATGTAGGTGTTCTTCAGTGCTTATATCTAAACCAATTCAGAATGGCCTACCCAGCACTTACATCTGACTATGAGATGAACACATCCAACACCATGTCAGAAAGGCATGCCCAGCACTCACATCTGATCATGTAGGAACCAATCCTATAATGACATCAGAAAGGCCCAGCACTCACATTTAGCCATGCAGGAACACATCTTGCAATCATGCGAAAAAGGCTCTACACTTCCAACCATGCGAGAACACATCCTGAAACCATGCTGGAAGAGATATGCACTTACATCCACCCATGTGGGAACACATCCTGCAACCATGATGGAAAGGCTCTGCACTTACATCCACCCATGCAGGAACACATCCTGTAACCATGATGGAAGGGCTCTGCACTTACATCCACCCATGTGAGAACACATCCTGCAACCATAATGGAAAGGCTCTGCACTTACATCCACCCATGTAGGAACACATCTTGCAACCATGATGGAAAGGATCTCAACCCCAGGTTGAGGGTTCCTGGTAACTAACCAGGTGCCTCCATTCTCCAAGGGAATGGAAACAACCATTATATCTAATCAAGTGGGAACACATCCCTCAATCACATTAGAATGGCCATGTGCCCACATATGATCATGTAAGAACACATCCTACAGTCACATCAGAATGGCCCTTAGTCCTAGACCAAGTATTCCTGGTAACTAACCAGGCACCTCCATTCCAAGAATGGAAATAGCCCTTATATCTATCATGTAGGAACCAATCCTACAGTCATATCAGAATGGCTTAGCACTCATATCTGACATGGAAGGAACCAATCCTCTCACCATGACAGAATGGCTCAGCCCTTACATCTAACCATGGAAGGAACCAATCCTCTCACCATGTCAAAATGGCTCATAGACTCATCACTTCCCCTTGGAAGGAACCTCGATCTGGAGAACACAAAGCTTCTCCCTAAAGTACTCAAACTTCACTCTGGCTAATGGATTTGTCAACACATTAGCTATCTGTTTGTCTGTCACAACATACTGGAGCTTCACTTCTTCCTTCTGCACCATATCCCTGATATAGTGATAGTTGATCTCGATATGCTTTGACTTGTCATGGAACACTGGGTTCTTCAACAACTTTACACAAATCTAGTTGTCGCAATATATACAATTATCATCTAAATAGAGATCAAATAAATCAAATAGTAGCTTCCTCATCCATACTACCTCAGAACTAGTTGAACAGGTTGCGACATAACTATTACAGAACTGTTCAGAACAACAAAGTTTTACGGACTTCCACGTATCACTGTTTCATCTTCTAGGTCTAAAACTTGGAGCATAGAAAGTATATTTGGTTCCCTATCTGGAAAAGTTTCTGAAATTTCATTTGGACCTTTTTAGCCCAAGATATAGCAATTCTCCCTAGGTGTCCTGTTTAGGGATGAATTCTGGAAGAGGCTAGAACCCTAACTTGGATGGATTATAGCTCCCAGAATATAGTGAATATGAGGCTGAATTTTGGAAACAATGTACATCAGGACTTTATCGTCAACCTCTGCAATTTTTCAGCTCCTGAGACTTCTCCAATATTGAGATATAGCGAATGTACCAAAACTTATCAGTTTTAGTATTTAGGGTTTTTCCAGCTTGGGGTCAAACTAAGGTTTGAATTTCTCGGAGTTTCACCCAACCAAAAATATTGACCCAGGTCTCTAAAATTATATTTTGATGAGGAGAAAAATCCTATGCTGGGCTCACTCAAAAATTCCTCTTCTGTAGAAATCCCTAATTTCCGCACCAAAAACTGAAAATGCTCAAAATAGAATTCTGCTTCAATGGAGGGTCAACGTAGCATAATTTTTCTCATTGATTGTGGAGAGAGACCCAAAAAGTAAGAAGCCCTGGCTTCTGTAGCTGCACAATGTCTTCTTCTTAGGTTAGCTTTAATACTATGTTAGATTTTTATCATTCAAGATAGCATTATGATATTAGGATCTTTAACTGAGAGAATAACATGCACAACAATAAACACAAGAGGCAAGAGACACAAAGAATTTTACTCAGGGAAACCATAAAGGAGAAAACCCCGCAACCTCTTCAGAGATAGAATCAACACCAAAAGTAAAACCCAAAAACATAAAGATGATCTCCCTATAGTAGTAGTCTCTCTCTCTGATCCCAACAACTTTTCTCTCACTCATGCGCCCCAATGAGTGAGTGTGTGTGTGATAAATAGAGAGGCTCACTCTCTATTTATATTCTTTTGTTCAATTGAAACCCACTCCAACATGTTGGCCTCACTTAACAATTACTTACTAGAGCTAACATCTCTAGGAGTGTCTAGTAACCCTAGTGCCCCACAACTTGTGGGGACTTTTCCTCCTCTAACCAACAAGGAGGGTTATCCTTAACACAATGGTGGGGACTATTGCCCCGACTTACAATGACTCATCTAGGATCGAATTCTCTAGGATAGTCTAATAACCCTAGGGCCCCACAACTACGGGGAGTTTAACCCTTGACCAATAGGAGGGTTACCCACAATGACTTGACATGACTTGTTTACATTATAGAACCTCTCAATAGGAACATCAGGGCATGACATGACTCAAATATATTACAGACACATCCCAGAATAAACATCGGGGTACAATACATAAGATATATGGATGAATACATTATAAGTTACAAATACATCAACAGGTGAGCCATTCTGACTTAGGGTCAGATATAAGCGCTGAAGAAGACCTACATGGAGGCTAGGCCTACGATAAGCATGGAAAAGGGCTAGTTCTGCAGAACTTCCTATGATGAGAAGAATCATGAGATAGCACCAGTGATGTTGACCCAGTGATGATCCAGATCAAGTGATGATCCATATCCAGTGGTGATGATCCATATTGAGTAATGATCCAGATCCAGTGATAATGATCTAAATCGAGTGATGATCCAGTAGTGATGATCTAGATTTATTGTTGTTGATTTAGTAGAGATGATCCAGATCCAGTGATGATCTAGATCCAGTGATGATGATCCAGATCGAGTGATGATCGAGATCTATATGAAGATGACTTGAATATGAAGATGACCTGAAGATGAAGATGGCTTGAAGATGACGAGAACTCGATGATGATCCAGATGATACAAATAAGAAGACTTGTGTTGATAAATTGTGTCGAGATAATGCCTTCCTAGTTAAGAGGGAGTGTTGATGTAATTGTAACTTCAGAATGTATTCACTTGTATATATTATGTATTGTTCCCTGATGTTTATTCCGGGATGTGCTTGTAATGTAATTGAGTCATTTCATACCCCGATGTTCCGATCGGGAGTTTCTATAGTGTAAACAAGTAATGTCAAGGCATTGTGGGTAGCCCTCCTATTGATCAAGGGTTAAAGTCCCCATAGTTGTGGGGCCATAGGGTTATTAGACTATGCTAGAGAAGTTGACCATAGGTGAGTTATTGTAAGTTGGGGAAATAGTCCCCACCGTTGTGTTAAGGATAAACCTCCTTGTTGGTCGGAGGGGAAAAGTCCCCACACATTATGGGGCACTAGGGTTATTATACTCTCCTAGAGATGTTAGCTCTAATGAGTAATTGTTAAGTGAGGTCGACATGTTGGAGTGGACATTCAGTGAACAAAAGAATATAAATAGAGAGTGATCCTCTCTATTTATCACACACACACTCACTCATTGGGGCGCATGAGTGAGAGAAGTTGCTGGGACAAGAGAGAGACTATTGCTATTGGGAGATCATCTTTATGTTTTCTAGTTTTACTTTTGGTGCTGATTCTATCTTTGAGGAAGTTGTGGGGATTTCTCCTTTATGGTTTCCCCAAGGAAAATTATTTGTGTCTCTTATCTCTTGTGTTTTATTGCTATGTGTGTTATTCTCTCAGTTAAATATCCTAAGATCATAATTCTAGCTTGAATGATAAAAATATAACATTCCAAACCGTGAAAATTTGGCAAAACATGTTGGGAATGCTTTGTGTTGGTGCCATGCCTCCTAAATCTCTAATAGGGAATTCAAAGGTAACAATTTCTTAATCTTTCTTCCCTCGGATCTGTTCATTAGGTTCTTCATGTTTTATTGTGAGGCTCTTTCTTTAAATGTTCATGTCAATTTGTTAGTATAATGGGTGGTTCTTACAACAATGCTAAGGGGAATGATAGGATTTATCACACCAAAAATTGAGAATAGAATAAAATTGAATGCAAATAAATAAAATACACACTTAAAGAAAGTTCAATCAATTGAAAATTAATTATGTAACATAAATTCCCTGACCCTGATGAGTCCAATCCTGTTTTAGTCTATCGAACGATGCGTAGCTATTCACTGCGTCTTACTGCCCTGACATCTCAGGATCAGGAACACATCAACCATGCTCTACTTTAACAATGCATTGAAAAAACAATGTCAGATGTACTTTTTCCATTGATAACTTCCCCGACAACAATGCCAAAATGTTGGGAAGATGAATTTTCTAATGAAATAAACAACTGAAATTCCCAGAACATAAATTTCCAACCTGAGTAAGTCTTTTAATTCAAAGCTATCATGCAAATATATGTAGGCTCAATTTCCATTTAACACTATTGATCTATTGGCATGAAATAAAAAATCATTGTAAACTAGATCACACCTTCTTGAAAATAAATCAAACCCCAAACCTATTCATAAATCCACATTGTAAATCTAATCATATTGCAATAAAAATCGGCTCTTATGAAGCAAGATCTGATTACATAAATCTAAAAGAAGTGCTATGTTGGCCAATGATCTATCAAAACAAATTAACCTGAATAACAACAATGATAAATATAAGAATGAATGAAATCAAGAACTAAATAATAAACAAATTCACAGACTAACACACTTACAATCAACACTACGAACATATACTCAGGGAAGATGTCCCTTCCTCGAGTGAGCAGAACCGTATCTCCACAATGAGAAATCTACAACTCTGCTTAAGAAACCACCAACATCTATTAACCAAGATTGACCTATTACAAAGATGGATCTGAAGAGAATAATGATTTGGGATACTAATTTTTCAACCCCCTGAATATGAGATTGATTACAGATTTATACATAAAAATTTCTCATGAGGACTAGGAACTGAATTCCCAACTTATAATTTTTTTAACAAATTGCTAATTTGAAACACTAGACACAATAGTAAATATTACAACATAACATTTAAATAACCACTCGTATATATCAAACCATGGTTTTTTTTGGAAGTGTTCTCACTCGTCAAGTAATTGAGGCCGTTTTGCACAAAACCCATGTCCCGAATTTTCGTGATTCTTCTCCATATGCCAAAAAAGTGCAATAAAAATCAATGTGTTTTTTCTGGCACTCATTTTTGGTTGGGACCGTTTTATCATGAGCCAGAGGCTTCCATGGTGAATCTGGGCATGAATTCAAGGTCATGAATCCATGTAATCAAACATAAGAACAAAACCATGTTGTATATTTCTATGTGTTCCAACATGCCAATTTTGGAGGCTTGAACCATGAGTGATGCTACAAGAGATTGCTTCATAAATCATCATCAGTAAAATCATGCATAATAGTATTCAATTCATCAAAAACAAAGGAAAATAATCATTATTAACCACTAAAGAATAAATAGGAGTAATATGGTATTTTACAAGTAATTACAATAAATGAATGGAAAATGGAATGCTAAATTAGTAATAATAGGGATAAGACAGATGAAATAGGTGTCTATAAGTGATAACAATAGGGAAAAATCCATGACCCAACAGAGTTCACATAGGAGGTGAAGGTGGTTGAGTATTTCATATAGGCAATCGAGGAGGTTGAGTAGGTCATATAGGAAGTCAAGGAGGTCATTGACGAGGTTGAGAATCCACAAAGGACCGAATGCCTCCAAAATCGGTCATTCCCCACACTTACTTCACTTGAAATTTCTGATTTTGAAAAAATGTTCTATAGTGTTTGGTTGGACGCCATTTTTATGTGAAATGTGCTTTTAATTTTTCACGAATCCTAATTTTTCAATTGTATAGATATGAGAACAATCATAAATCATGGTCTTCCCCTAATCAAAGACTACATACTAAGGAGGCCTATAGGAGATTTTTTCAAAACCCCTTACCTCGATTAATAGTTGTGCATAGTAAAGGGGCTATCAAAATTTATATTGATATTTACAATTAACTACAACCCTCTATTTCCACCTAGCTCTTGACAACAAGAATTATTCAAATTGATTATATCCCTTACATTAATTCAGAAAAATTGTTTAGGATTTTGAAAGGAGGGATATAAATTAGTGATTATGGCCTATCTTGGCTTTCTAGGTTTCTAGATTAGGTTTGTAGGGTTGGATGAGTGTTTATTGGGAAATATTATGTTTCTAGAGTTTCCAGGTCTAGATTACGTTTTTAGGGTTCTAGATTAGTATTTATTGGGAAAGATTATGTTTCTATAGTGTCTAGGACTAGATTAGGTTTCTAGGGTTTCTATGGCCAGATTAGGCTTCTAGGGATAAATTAGGAATAGGGAATTTAGAGAGAGTGAAGACTACTATTATTTATTATCAAAATTACACAAGGAGAATGGCACTAAACGCCTCCCTCAACAACTTCCCTCACACATAGTTGTTTTTGTTGAGGAGAATGGGAATTAAGGAAAAGTGGTCATTGACATGTTTGGATCATTTTTCTATAGCCTACTATGGTAGAAAAAAATAAAAATGGTATGTTGTATGCATTCCCAAGTAAGACGTTCTAGACCAAGATTGTGTACGTGATAACCATCAGTTACCTATTGATCATTAGATATACCAAGGTAATTAAAAAAAGGAAGTAACCCCTTTATTTATTTATAGTTACTTATGCAAACCTTGCATAATGTGAGACACTAGACAAACAACAAAAGAAATATGTAACTGAGTATTATTTATGTACAACAATTTTCCAACTATTCATTGGTACAAAATAACATTCACTTGAGGCATGAGAGGAAACTTAACCTTGCACTAAAATGGGTTTACTTCTCTCTCTTTATATTTATATAAAAGGAAAGAAATAAGAACCAAAATGAACTAACTACAAAGGAAAGGTGTCGTACCATATGAGTTATGTGCACTAAATCACCAACTCATTGCTAATACAAACTAGCATTCACTTCAGCCATGATGCAATTTAATCTTGCATCGAAAAGGGTTGGATGCTCTTATTTACTTCGCAAGTTAGTGATCGGTGAATCTCTCTAGCAGCTAGTCAGAGGAATACAACTCCCTCAAGGAAACAGGTATACATCTTTGTAATAGTACATATATAATTTGAAAAAAGAGTTTTTTATGTGTTTTATCATGAGTATATTCATTTGGTTTATATTATAATGTTATTTGTATATTTGTTGCAAAGTGTTGATTGGGGAAACAACTCCATTGTTGATAAGAGTACAGCAGCCTTGGGGCAATAGGTATACCTAATTGTAATTGTACAATTTAAATACATGAAAATATTTTCTTATTATGTTGTTTCCATGAGTATTTCATCTATTTTTTTCTACAAGCTAAGTCAATAAATGAACTGGTAATTTTTTTTAATTCACAATTTTATTAGCAAAATAATGTAGCCTTTACAGTTTTGGAATATCTGTTCTATCTCTTATCATCATTTTTCATGGTACTAATAATATTTGTAATATGATGTAGTTATGAGGGACCCTGCATGAGGTATTTCCATCCAAATAGATAATTTGGATTGGATTCCAACTATAAATCTCTAGGTTTAACAAAAGCACAAGTAAGGGTAAGTTCAATATGCCACTACTTCTTGTAAACGAGATGGTATTTTTTGAGCTTTTCCATTTATTAGTATTATCTTGATTTCCCATGATTACTCATATTTGGTGCTAGATATACAAAACTTATACTCCCTAAGTTGTAAGCATAAGAAGCATCAATAAAAATTGTTAAAATAGTTTTCTATTTAAAGTAATACGTTGTCTTATGGACATGAGTATGTTCATGTGAACATATATAATATATATTGACATGGTGTGTGACAGGTCCCATATATACCTTCATACTTGGGGGTGTCAATATTGGGACAAATGGTCATAGAGACATGTATGATTGGGTCCGTATACAACTTACAAAACTTAATTATCAACGTGATGTTGTATAACTATTGAAACTGACATCCCTTGCTCTCGAAGTATGACATAATGTACTTGTTTTCCATATTTTTCTGTAATCATTGTCTTTGAAATATTTCATTTAAAATGATATGGGTATTAGGAAAATTCATATTAGTGCATATCCCTTATGCATCCAACCCATTGAAACTAAACATTCCACTATTCTCCATCTTGAAAAGCATCCAAAAGGATATGTGTTCCTATTGTAAACATTCAGTCTCCATCTCATTTACCACCATGTTGAAATTAACATTGCTAAAATATAAAAGAAGATAAGATCTATTCTTTATCTAAGATCTATGAATAACATGTATCATAGACACACTACTATATGATCATCCCACATCAAATTCGTATCCCATATATATTTTATGCTAACTAATGCTAATGTTTATAATTATTTAGCCATGCGGGCCTCATCTGTTGGCAATATGGAAGATGGCGTTATTGGCATTGATGTCAGTATATACACTATTTGTGAAATTTGGTAAAAATGCTATATGTTATGTTTGAGTGAACCATGTCAATCTGAAGAACCCATAAAGAATGTGTATGAAAGGAATGCTTATAGGAGGAGTTCATAACACTCCTATAGCTATTGTATGACCTGAGCATGGATTTAATTGCAAAGAGTAGTTGTTGTGAAGGAAAAGAGTTGAGGAACGGTATTATGTCCATCATTTAACATTGAAGTATACTTGGCTGGAAACCTTGGAGAGAATATGAGTACCAAACGTGGACTCTCTGCATTGAAGTTTGTATTATGCTGGGTATTATCTATCCATTGAAACGTAAAAGAGCTATGTAGTATGAAAAGTTGTGTGCACAGTACACAATATCATAGTTTGAAGGAGCATAATATTGTTTGATGGTGATGTGTAACCTAAATTCATCTGAGTCCCAAGATACAAGCACCACCATTGTTGATTTTACAGAACACGAGCATGTAAACCCAAAGTAAAGAGCAATCCATATATGGAGTATCTCTGGGTCAAGATTATTGTTTAGAATGTTGAAAACACAGATCATGTGGGTATTTAAATAAGCCTTAAACTCTACCAAAGAATGCTTACGAAAATCCACTAATAGAAGTTTTTGAAGGAGGAGACTCAATGACCGTTCGATCATGAAATCAATGATAGAGATCAAGTTTCACAATGGGATTTATCCCACATCTGTTGTGCAAATGATGTTTTAGGGGTTTATATACCCCATCCTTTCATACTCTATTCGATACACAGAGAAAAGGTATGGTGGGGGCTCTAGGTGTTTGGAATCCATGAGAAGATCACCAAATCGGATCCTAGGACAACCTATCAGGCCCCCTACCTTTTGGTACATGTGGAAAATTCCATCATTAATGAGGATAACAACATGGCAGGGAGGTGTTACGAACATGGCAGGCCGTGAAGCTGAGATGGTAGAAGATGTGGCTTCTTCGATGTGGAGGATGACTAAAAATGATAATAACGTGGCATTAGAGAGGACAGTGACATGGCTTCAATGAGAACAGTGTGAACAATGATATGGCTTCAATGAGGATGAACATAAGTGTTAACCCAAAAAATCCCTCACTAAGCTCTACATGACCTACACCACCCAAGGACATCCTTGCATGACCCTCATTTGACCCCCACACCCTTAAGAAGGCTTAAAAATATGAAAAAGGGCTTAAAAACCCCTAAAAAGAGCCAAAATAGCTCTCATAGGGGATAAAACCCCTCAAAGGAGCTTAAAACACCCAAAAGAGCTAAATATTGAGTGAAATGGGCTAAAGCCCCAACCAAGGGCTTAAAACTCTAAAAATCTTGAGAAAAAGTATAAATAGAGGGTTGGGGGTCACTCTAATCACTCCTTCTATCCCTATCATTATGTTTCCCATGTGAGTTCCTTGAGACCCTTTGCCTCTCAAGCCATTCACCCTCCCTCTCCTCCATTCCTCCATTGAGCCATAGCTCCCCATTCTTAAGAAAGGTGCTCCCCAAGCTAGGGCATGGTGGCCCATTTCCACCCATAGAAGGTATCATTTTCTATTTCCTGTCATGTTTATTTTAGTTGTTTAACATATTTATCTTGTAGGTTTATTGCCCATGTTTTGTTGCAAGTTCCCATTGATGCCTTGCAGTTGGTTTATTGTTTCTAAAGGTTTGATGTAGGGTTGTGGAGCTTAGCCCTAACCTTGTGTGCAGAGGGGGTTTTCCATTTCGTTTCCTATTTATTTCTTTCTATTCTTCCATTCTCACAGGAACCCTACCCTTCTGTCCTATATACGAAAGGGATTTGTTCCTGCCTATAGCAAGGGTGAAATCCCTACTACATATTTGGACACCATACCAAGTTGATCCCACAGGATCCCTGGGTTTTATTTCTACATTTTAGTTTTATTTTCCCTAGTTTAGTTTTCTTGCAATTATATATTAGATATATCTTTTCTTGCATTTTTAGTTACCATCGAGCCTCCTTAAGGCCAAATCAAGCCCATTTGGCTACAATACAAGTTACTGTTGGATGGATTTGGCTCAGGTTCAAGAAATTTCCACCTTTCAGAGCAGGTCGCTCTTATCAGGATGAAAGGTGCGACTAGGTCGCTCATTCAAGCCCAAAAGGTGTGACCATGTCGCTCATTTAGGCCTGAAAGGTGCAAATTCAACCTAGAAGCTAGACCACTTATGTCTGCAGTTTCTGAGTGACCCCCTCACCTATTTTGGGGAAAATTTGGTGACCCCATCGCCTCATCTTCCCTGAAAAGAGTGATCTGTCTCTCAGAGACATATTTTTAAAGATTAGGGACTGTCAGTGTGTCCCAACCACCTCTGTCCATAAAATCCGTGTCTATTTCCTTTCATCATCCTTTTCTTTTATTACAGCATGTGTAAATCATTGATAAATGAAATGGTTAATTGGTTAATGAATCTGTTTAAATCTTGAATCAAAAAATTATTGTAGGTTTCAATTTGTAAGTTTAAATTAACATCTTGCCTAGCCCTTCCTCCTCTACCTACTCATCACCCTTCGGGGTATTTTGGGATAAGACGAAGGGTGAAGCTCGTATAGTAATAGGCACTTCACCTGTTATTTTTCCAAACCACTAAAAATGGGTTACTTGGAAGGTAGAGGGGGTGGTAGGCCCAGGGGACCTCACAACATTCACGTCCTCCCTGTTGACCAACCTTGCATCCGGAGGGTGACCTGAGGATATATGGATGGGCTTAGTCCCATTGTGTTGAGATCCCAGCACCCTTTCCTGGTTGAAGAGAAATACAGGTGTAAGGCAGTCACCTAGTCAGGCTATCATAGTTCAAATTCAGATATGGTACATGTTTAAATTTCTGTTTATCATTTATTGCTTTCATCAACAATGTTCTGAACTCTACGAAATATTCATAAACCATTTAAGTAGCCACTAAGTATAAATAGAAATACAAAATACATACACACAAACCATACCACATAAAACAACCAAACTCAATTCATGACGTTGAGCTAGCCATTAAAATTTATAATTTACATTAAGACAAACACTTGCAGTCTTTGAGGAAATAAGTCCCTAAAAACCTTAACCATGGGAAGTACTTGGGCTCAACCCAAAAACTTATTGTGAGGAGTACCACAGGAACCCTAAAGTAGCTGGCCATTGAGAGGAATTGCCAAGTGAAATGGGCAATGACCCCCACCGATTGACTAGCACTCCCATGAGGAAAAATCCAACCACTATCTTTTGGAAGTCTTGGTGGTCAAGTGACCACCTAAAACCAATAGGAAGCCATTAAAACCAGGGTCCAAAAGTCATTACAATATTTCATTATTTGACATACAAATCAGGCACAATTGATCCCCCATGTTCTTCCTCACACCTAAGAGGTGATCCACCATAGTTCGGGTCCTTGAACCAGCACCATCAAGATCATTCTCGATGAACCTCTACAACATCAAAATTCCAAACAGCCTCTGATTCATACTCATAATCATACCAATCTGATATAGACCTGCATATTGCACCATCTAGCCCCATGGATGGTGCAAACCTAGATGCATTTTCCATCTTAGTGATTGGAAGTGGACCCATTTCCACACCCCAAACCACCACCAACACCCCTGTTAGTGGCCCCAACATGGTCATGCAAACCATCATAAGCCAGCTACCACCACCCATATTGACTAGTCAAGTTGTCCCACATATAACACATGGGGGCAATGTGCTTTCCTCCCACACTGTCCAACTTGACATACATGGGGGCAGTGGCCCTTCCACCTACCTTGCCCCTCTTGTCACACATGGGGGTAGTGGCCCTTCCACTCACATAGTTCCTTTTACCACACTTGGGGGCAGTGGCCCGTCCATAATGATGCCACAAGTACCCCCAGTTATGCAGGTGCATCATGCCCCTACAAACCCCACCACCATTGTTTGCCCATCTCACATCAACCTTGGGTCAAACCTTCCTTTCATGGCATGCCTCAACTTGCCTGACTTAGGTCGGTTGACAAATGACCCTATCCGCCATCAAAATTTTTGGCCTCCCATGCCAACTAAACTTCCCTTAGACATTCCCAAGTTTGAAGGGAAGGCAAGGGAGTGCCCCCAAAACCCCATCATGATGTTTCAGCTATGGTGCTCATCAAATAGCATCATAGATGATTGGATCAGGCTCAGAATATTCCAATGCACCCTCACAGGTGCTGCAACCAAGTGTTACATTGAGCTACCACAAGCCAAGTACCCGGATTTTAACTCCTTGGCTTTCATGTTCCTGCAGTATTTCCAACTCCCCATTAAATATGACAAAGGGGTGGAGATCTTGTTATCTTGCTGCCAGAATACTGTGACCCACATAACCGACCACACCCATGGGTGGCAGCGACGCCTTAGTTTGTGAAAAATTCAACTTGATGACAGGATCTTCCTGGATTGGTTCCTAAAAAATTTGCTACCACCTATAGAAAAGGACATCACATCCAAACGTCCCCAATACAAAGAGGAGGCCATCCTGAAAGCCCAGCAGTTTGATATGATATATGCATGGTCTGGATACCTTTACACTATAATTCCATATGCTCCTCGTGCAGGAACCTCCTATTGGGATGCACTGGGGGCATCCCATGCTGTATATGGCATCATAGGTTCTGTCTCCCACCAACCAAAGCACCATCTGAAACCACCTACAATACCACCACAACCAAGCAACACCCCTAGTGTTTCCTACCAAAACCAAACTCTGGACTATGTAAGAATGATGTCCCAATCTAGAGCCACAACTTCTTATGGACAACCTGTGCCACTGCAGTAGGCCCAGGAATTATCTTTGCTAGCACAGCAATATGCGAGACAAATTCCCACATTTATGGCACCTCCCCCCCAAGTCTACTATGCATCACCGGTGCAAGTCGTTCAAGCCTCCACCCCAACTCCACTTGCTCCATTAGGACAGGAGTTTTCACAGCAAAACCGTCCCAACGAGCCAGCCCCCAACAACCAACAAGGGCAAGCCAGGAATAATCGACTGTGGAACCAAGGAAACAATCAACTATAGGGAGGCAGTCAACTACCAAATCCTCCCAATAATTCCGCATCAAACTGGCCAACCCAAAATCCTCAACGACCAAATGCACCAAGACACAACGCTCTGTTGCGTACAAACCAACTGTGCACACTATGTGAGGTCTACGGGAACTACACATACAAGTGTCCCTTCATGTGTCACACTCAGCAGGCCATTAGGAACGAGGTTCAACATGCCACCAATACAATAGACCAAGCCCATCCCAACCCAGCACCACTAGTACCTCCTCCTATGGTGCTCCAAAGCCCATTACCAGTCTAAGGACTAGTAGCAACTGCAACCCCTCCCCAACCCAATCCCAACACCTTGGAGGCACCTTCGATGGCAGAAACAGGTGTTCACCACCTGCTAACTATGACAACTAAAGAGGTCAATTTACATACCAGATGAAATTAGTACGAAACCAACACTGAACCCACTGACACATCAGTGGCATCTACGTCCAAAACAATGAATGCACCTCTTCAGTTACCCCTTTTCCCCTCTGCGCCCCCCCATACAATAGGTCACCAACAACATCACGGCTAGAGCTGTTGTCAGCTACAACATCATGGATGATTTGGCCCAAACACCTACCACCATGTCTGCTCTTGAGGTACTCAAATCTTTCCCAACACAGCGGAAATCCTTACTAGCCTCCCTTGGTGCTGTAGACCCCTCTGACTCCAATTTGATCATATTTGACACAGATAATGGAGAACCACGGATGCTATCAACCATTACCTTCCAAATCCTGGTGTCTATCCATAATTTGGTTGTGCACTAGTTCATAGTGGATGAGGGGGCATCCATGTGCGTTATGTCTACCCTAGTCAGGTAGAAGCTTGGATCCCCAATTCTGCAACCATCATCTACTACTTTGCAAGCTTATGATGGCCATCCCACTAAATCCCAAGGAATTCTCCCTCATGTCCCCATCACATTGGCCAGGAAAATAGTACTGATTGACATAGAGGTTGTCAATGCTCAGTTGGACTATAACCTTCTCCTCGAAAGAAGTTATATGTATGCCATGAGAGTCATAGCACCAACTGTTTTCCATCTCATGATGTTCCCCCACGAAGGGAANCCAACTGACTTATCACGATCCATAAGGGCTAATGACACCCACCAATGTTATCCATATGAGAAACACCATTGATCCGCAAGGGCTAACTGCACCCGCCAATGTTATCCCTACGGTCAACACCATGGTTGACAACATACCAGCCTCCCCATTGTTGGATGTGGGCCCTGGGTTGTTTGCTGATACCACCATGACAGCTTCTTTCCCCTTAGTGTCACCATCACTGACACCAAATGAGACCGTGGACTTGTGCATGCTCTCATCCAGCATTACTGCACCTAGACATCAACTGTAGCCACAGCCCCAACTGCAACCATAACACCATCCGCAGCTGCAACACCATCAGTAGCTGCAGCATCATCAGCAGCTACAGCATTATGCGTAACCACCACCACAACCTCATCCCCACATGCAACTATTAGGGAATCTGGGCTCCTCCCCAATCCACACAATTCCCTTCCTCTTTCCCCCATCTGGTGTCATGAGAAAGACAATAATGGATACCTTAAACTTACCCAATTTTACATTGGGAATTCTTGTGTGGTACCTTGATCCAATAGCCCAACCACTAATGCCCCAAGTAGTCTTAACCCCTTTGCAACCCATTTTGGTTGAATCTCATCCTCCACCTGGCCCACAAAAACCAACCACCACACCCGCACTTGCACCACCCCACCCAAAAAGGGCCAGGGGAAAAATGCAAAAGCTACCATTGAGCCTTGACAGATCCTGCCTTGTGCCATCTACGAAGAATAGGGCCATCTAACTCAAAACTGCCTTGATATTCCCATAATCCGCGTGCATTTGGATGTCATGGATGCAACGGAAAACCTCCCCAGGGTCGAACTCCCAAGCGGGCTAGTAGTGAGAAACAAGGCATTGAGAACAAACCATGCTTATGCCCTTTGCGAATTGTATGGACACTTTTCTCACCACTGCCAATACTTGTCTGAGTTTCAAATGGCTCTAGCCAACCTTTGATAACATTCCCTTGAATCTAAGATCACCCTGATTGAAGAAGTTCACCCCCCACCCCCTTCTTCATACACCATGTGGATTTACATGATGTCCAGTTCTACAGATCCCCTTATCTCCACCATTACCGATAGTCCATCAGACCTGTCTCTTCATTTATTCTACGATGATGAGGAGATACTTGAAGCCTTAACTTCCCTAGAATACCCATGGGATGACATGCACCAACTACAGTTGCAGCTCCATCCACAACTGCAGCATCAACTGCAGTCACAGCTCCATCCTCAGCCATTGCTCCATCTGCAGCCACAACCCCATTTGCATTTGCAACCTCATTTACCAGGGAAACATTGGGGTTCATTCCTGATCAACATGATCCTTTTCCTTTTCCTTTTTATTTTCCTTTTCTTACCATTTAGGATCATGAGTAAGTCTCCCTTGGAAACCCGCAATCTACAATATTTCACACTGGGATTTCCTGCATGGTACCTTGAACCACCTACCCTACCTCTGAGTCCCCAGGATGTGTTGACTCTTGTCCAACTAATTGAGATGATGTCACACCTACCTCTTGGTCCATCAAAGACTCCTCCCATCTCCAGGCCTACCCCTCTTCCTCCAATAGAGACTAGGGGCAAGGCCACCAAAGCCACAACCAATACCATTTACAAGATCTCTAGCACCAGTTTCCCTTCTGTCTCGTCGGCTGTGCAAGATCCACCTGATCTATCCTGGCACCACTTATGTGATGATGGAGAGATCTATAAGACTACCTTTGGTTTTACCCCATTCCCTTTAAACCATAGTGTGGAATAGGTTATTCCCATAAAAGACTAGATTTTGTCGCCCCGCCTTGCCAAAGGCCTTTGTCTTAGCAAGAGGGCATACCTCTTCGCTGACTCAGATGGCTACCTCTTGAAGAAGTCATGTAATGGGCTCTACCTCAAGAGAGTCTATGCATGATGCCACCACTATGAGTCCCTTATAGAGTATTTTTTTTCTTTTTTTGTTTCACAATGTTTTTACCACAAATCAGAGACCCCCATTCAGGGGAAGCACCATTAGCTACTAATTCAGAGTCACCCAGAGCCTGTTCGAGACACCCGTCCAACCTCTGTGCTCAAATTTCAGCCCTCTATCTTCTTATGAGACCATCATCTCATGTTTAACAAGTAATTTTTAGGACCATTTCCCATAAGTTACCTCGATTCACGAGCCACATCATGGTGATACAAGTGTCTTTGAACATGTACTTGCATCACACTTGCCTACTGCCACTCATGCGGGTTCCAGGGCCAGCACCCAAAAGGCACATCATTTTTATTTTTAGCATATAGCTATATAATCCATCCACCTCACCTTATGTTGATCCTCGGACCATTGTTTAGAGGATGGATCATTTTATTTGCATGCATTTGGCATATAACTACCTCTGGACTTGCACTCACATCACATGTAGTCCAATCCATTCACCACAACTCACACACAACTCTCCTAACCTCTGTCCGAGAGTCACATCGATTTTCGTTCCTCTGCCGTACCAACTTGTGTGCCTCTGCCCTGATCTATCTCATGCATGTATTGGTATGTTTAAGAGCCACCTGCTCCATCCATACTACATGGGTGACCTTTGGACCACTATCCCGACATAGGGGCACCATTAGTTCCTCTTCGATCGATTGACCATACTAGAGTTTCTTTTAAGCTCTTTTATGACTCCTTAATAAATGAAAAGATGGCCGAGTGCAACTGCTTCCTTTCTCGCTCGTTAAAGTATAGGAAAGGGTGTCTACATTGTCTCATTTATCTCCTTTTGTGAACTATGTAGACCATCAAATGAAAAGGACCACCTTGGCACATTCAAGCCAAGACCATTCCCTTTTGCATCCTTTTATGCTTTCTTGGGTAGACGGGCCGAACTTTATGAAAAATCTCACCATGGGTTGTCGTTAATCTCTTTTCCAGCCTTCTCATCAAGAAAATATCACTAAGCAAACTTGTTTTCATTCATGCTTGTAAAAGTATTTGAATGACCATCCAGTTAGTATAGGTTTAACCTTTTCCATCCTAACTGAACTACCAACGGTAAAGAAGTCTCCCATCCCCTAAAGGATGGACGAGCTCTCTTGTGTATACTTTTGTCTTTTTTTTGGCACATGAGACTACCAGCGAAAAAGATACCCCACTGGATTCTTCTTCATGCTTTTAGACTCTCTAAAATTGAAAGCACCATCGTGCATTTACTTTCTCAAGCTCGCAAAAAATCCACAAGATTGTACCACAACAGTGTCTTTAGATGCCACCCCACATATAATAGTTCGGAAGCATTCCCACTTTCGGTCACCTTTGTTTAGAGTACTCTGCAATGTGTCTTCCTTGGATCCCATCAATATCAAAAGTGTCTACCCCCCCAAGTATTTCCCATCTGTAGTTACATACCTAGTATTATAGATATGATCCCTTTCCCATGAGTCAGTTTCATTTGTTTCCTGGTCCGCCCTACCATCATACTCTAAACAAAGGAAGTTTGATTCCACTGCATTCTCTCTTCCCTTGTTCAACTCTTCCCCCCCCCCCCCCCATTTAGTGAGTCAATCCTTAGATTGTCTCACATCTTTTGGTTATCTCCCTCGTGCTTTTGGTCAAGGAAAAACCATTTCCTTGACCAAGGGCAGGTCTCCCTCTGTTGATGACAACACATGTATTCTAGAGGATAGACCTAGAAGTCCCTATATCCTGGTTTCATTAACATCATTTATGAGTTCCTTGGACCACTTGAGAGGAGTCCTTAGTGCCTCTCGGGATGGTTGTTTCTCACGTGCTTGACTCTAGCTACATCATCGCACCGCTAAGATTCATACAGGGTATTGGTCTGTGCAATATTTGGTCAAAGACCCCAAATGTCACCTGAATCTATAACATTGATGAGTCTATTTGAGGGACCCCAATAGGTTCATGTCCCTTGTGATTTCCAGGTTGCGTTGGATATAGTATTCAGAAGCCCCAGTAGTGCTTCTATATAGATTTATGATTGATGCAACATACTTGTACCCCAGAGACTCTGACTCTCCATCAGTAAACTATGTACTGTTCCAGATCTAGTAGACCATCAGTCATTAAGATATAGCATTCCATACGAATTCCATGGGTCTGATATAGTAGTTCTTCAGATCAATATTGTATTCAGCCTCTCATTGAGGCAATCACTATTGTAACAACAGGTGTACATGATCGACTCTTGTATTATAGAGCTTAGATCACATTATTCTTTTGAAATCATTACGAGCATGGGGATGCCCACCTTGTCCATATACATGTCACACATTATTCGTATCTCACCCATTGATGGGAACCATATTGATACAAAAATCAAAAGCCACCATGCCCCAGCCCAAGAAGCACCACCTCTCCCCAAGAAAATTCTATGATGTCCATTGGCCATACGATGAGCTCATGCCCTCACACATCAAGGGGAAATCTATTAACCCAAAAAATCTCTCACTAATCTCTACATGACCTACACCACCTAAGGACATCCTTGCATGACCCTCATTTGAACCCACACCCTCAAGAAGGCTTAAAAATATGAAAAAGGGCTTAAAAACCCCTAAAAAGAGCCAAAATAGTTCTCATAGGGGTTAAAGCCTCCAAAAAGGGGATAAAACCCCTCAAAGGAGCTTAAAACCCCCAAAAGAGCTAAATATTGAGTGAAAGGGGCTAAAGCCCCAACCAGGGGCTTAAAACCCTAAAAATATTGAGAAAAAGTATAAATAGAGGGGTGGGGATCACTCTCAAATCACTCCTTTTCTCCCTATCATTATGTTTCCCGTGTGAGTGCCTTGGGACCCTTTTCCTCTCAAGCCATTCATCCTCCCTCTCCTCCATTCCTCCATTGAGCCATAGTTCCCCATTCCTAAGAGAGGTGCTCCCTAAGCTAGGGCATGGTGGCCCATTTCCACCCATAGAAGGTATCATTTTTTGTTTTCTGTCATGTTTATTTTAGTTGTTTAACATATTTCTCTTGCAGGTTTATTGTTCATGTTTTGTTGCAGGTTCCCATTGATTCCTTGCACCTGGTTTATTGTTTTCTAATGGTTTGATGTAGGGTTGTGGAGCTTATCCCTAACCTTGTGTGTAGAGGGATTTTCCATTTCGTTTCCTATTTATTTCTTTCTGTTCTTCCATTCTCATAGGAACCCTACCCTTCCATCCTATAGACGGAAGGGAGTCGTTCCTGCCTGTAGCAAGGGTGAAATCCGTACTACAATAAGCACTAAGGTGGACTGCATGACAATCTCATAAGTTAGATGAGGGCCAGGACCTAAGGTTAAAATCATACTATTGGGTGCTAAAGAGATGATAAAATAAATGCATAAAAACATAGTTAAAAGATATTTCATTAAATGATAAAATTAAATTCAAATGTATTATATTTGTTTGTTTTTTTTTTAAAAACATATTGTATGAAGAGGTGTGTGTAATGGTTTAAGGGTTGTGTTAGTACACATGACCATTGAACAAGTATATATTGAGAAAAAAATGTATTTTTAATATCATCTCTCTCCAAGTCTTTCATCTTAAGAAGAAGAAATCCCAAAAGGAGAGATACAGAACAAGGATCTTGTGAAAGAATTAATATATATAGGATGGCAGGGTGGAGCAAGGGTGGGTTGTTTCCTACAAAAGGGAGTTGGTTCTTCCTTGTCAGTTGAAACTGACTAAATAGGGGTTCGAAGCCTCCTATCAGTTGGTGCTAGAGAAAAAGGGTGTGGGTGCATCCTGATCAGTCGGTGCTGATCTAAAACATATTCTTCCATTGTATAATTGTAAAAACATTTTTTTGCAGATAATAGGAAAGTGTTGGTGGTTTACCTTATTGGGTTCCATGATAAAATTATTGCGTTCAATTCTGTTCTTATGTTTGCAAAAAGAAAAAAATGAGTATAAAGCTGTGTCACTGATTCACGACCCCCCTTCTCGGTGACAGAACCTGATCCAACAATTGGTATCAGATCCAGGTTCTTCACTATAGTTTAATCATTGGAAGAAAGATCCTATTAAAACACTATGGATCAATAGATGAAGGTATCAATGAAAGTTCCCACATTTGATGGTGAAGACTTTGTTTTCTGGAAGATTAGAATGAAAAACTATCTAATGTCCATTGGGATGGAAGTTTGGGAACTAGTAGAAGAAGGATATGATGTTCCTATGGTCACTCCCACAGAATCAGAAGAAAGGAAGAAATATTGGGAACATGCAAAATCTCCAAACACATTACAAGTTGGAGTGAGAAAAAAGATCCTTGCAAAATTACTAACATGTACGAGTGCAAAATAGCTCTGGGACAAATTGGAAACCCTATATGTAGGAGACTCCAAAGTAAAGAAGGAAAAAATTCAATCCTTTAAAGTACAACATGAGAGTCTAAAAATTAGGGATGAAGAAACTATATCAGAGTACTTCGAAAGAATTGAAAGTATTGTTAATACAGCCAAAGGTTTGGGAGCAGAGATACCAGATAGTCAACTATTTGAAAAGGTACTAAGAACACTCCCTATAGTATACAATTCCAAAATATCCACTCTTGAAGACTGAGAGAAGCTATAAGAACTTACCATGGAGGAATTATATGGAATTCTCACAGCCTATGACCTAAGACTAGGTATTGATAAATATTCAAAAGAAGAAGCAGCCTTCAAAGTGATCAAGAAAACAAAAAATCAGAAGCAAACATCTCAGGACAACCATCATGAAGAAGCTGATGTAGAAGAAGCCAATTTTATTAAAAAGCTTCAGAAAGGATTAGGGAAATACAAAGGAAAACTTCCTTTCAAATTTTTTAATTGTGGAAAAGTTGGGCACTTTGCAGCTAAGTGTCCTTATCCCAAGAAAGATTCTAAAGATGAAGAAGGAAAAAATAAGCAATACTGGAAAAAGGGAAAATCTCACTATTAAAGGAACTACAAAGAAAAAAGGAATTTCTACTCAAAAGAAGAGAATAACAGTTCATCTGAGGTTAGTGACGGTGATGAAGAAGTCCTTTTCTTAGGCATTGAATAAATTGAGAATGAGGAAGAGTCAGAAGACAAAGCACAGGTTGATATGAAATAATAACTTCTTAGTGCCCTGGGTGAACTAAGGAAATACAAACAAAAATATAGAGAGCTGAAAATTTTCATAGTTGAACAGAAGAAAAAAAAACATGAACAAAAGAATAAAGAGATGGAGAAAATCATGAGCAACCTAAAAGATAAAATTATTGAAGAAAGTAAGATAGAGGAAAGTCTAGAAAAATCTCTTAAAGAAAAACAAATGACCCATGAAAGCTTTGAAGCAGAATTAGATCTCCTAAGGAAAGAACTAGATACAAAACATGTCCAAATAAAATATGAAAACAACTCTAAGATCTTGGATGAGATTATAACCACACAAAGAGATCCAAGTAACAAAAATGGAATAGGTTATTCACCAAAATAAAACAAAGGTAACTCAAAACATTATGCATTTTCTCTCCTCATTCCAATCAAGAAGAAAGATGAAGAAAAGGCATACAATAATCAGAACTCCAAAAAATCCTCACCCATCAAGAAGGAATACAAGACAACCTCACAAAATTTTTATCGAAACAGGTATCCTCACATTTTGTTTGGTTATTGTTTTGCATGCTCTAACTTTGGACACAAAGCAATTAACTGTAGAGCATATGGAAGGAAAAACTTGAGGAGCAAGAACTATAACTTTAAAAACAACCAAACAATTGATCAAGTCAAGAATAGAAATTATAACCCATTTACACCTTCGCAAGAAATAGATTTGGAATGATTTAAATGTCATAACTATGGACATAAAGCAAGCAATTGCAGACTAATGGAGATCTCAGAAATACCGAAAGACCTGAGAGAGCATAAGAAGCTTTGGAAATAAAAAACATCAAAGAAGGAATGTCTTATTGCCTTGAAATCCCAACATGAAGGGGATCTCTAGTATGTCGACTGTTGTTGTTCAAAACACATGACAGGAGACAGGAACAAATTCTTGAACTTAAAACAACATAAAGGAAAATTTACATTTGGTGACAATGCTTCAGGTAACATTCTAGGGACAGGCACTGTGGATTCGGGAAAAGACAAAGCCAAAAATGTGTTGCTGGTTGAAAAATTGAAGCCTAGCTTATTAAGTGTCAGCCAAACTTGTGATCAGGGACATATTTGCATCTTTGATTCTTAGAAGTGTGAGATTAGAAGAAAGGATTCAGGAAGGTTGGTTGGTACTGCTCCTAGAACTTCCGAGAATGTATACATTCTAAACACAAAAATGCACGAGGAATGTCATTTAAATGTAATGGATGAAAGTTGACTATTGCATAGGATGGGGCACATCAATTTTGATAATTTAGTAAAAATTAGTAATCTTGAGGCAGTAAGAAACTTGCCAAAAATTACAAAACCTTCAAATCTCATATGTAGACATTGTCAACTAGGGAAGCAAACAAGAGTTAGATTAAAAAAAAAGAATACTCAACCTCAAAACCTTTATAGATGGTTCACTCTGACCTTTGTGGACCTACAAGGACCAAAATTTTGCAAGGAGAGTCCTACTTCATGCTGTTCATTGATGATTTTACTAGAATGGCTTGGGCATTTTTCCTCAAAGAAAAATCAGAAGCATTTAACAAATTCAAAATCTTTAAAACTTTTGGAAAATGAAACAGAGTCAAAAATCAAATGTCTTAGATCTAACAATGGCAGTGAGTTCACCTCAAAGGAGTTTAATCTCTTTTGTGAAACCCATGGAATTAAGAGACAATTTTCTACTGCTAGAACACCTCAGCAAAATGGGATTGCTGAGAGAAGGAATAGAATAATCCAGGATGCTGCAAGGACCATGCTCAATGAAGCAAAATTGTCTGATGGATATTGGAGAGAATTTGTAAGCACAGTTGTATATATATTAAAGAGAGGTCAGATCATGATAAACAACAATAAAACTCCTTATGATTTGTGGTATGGAAGAGCTCCTTCAGTAAAATATTTCAAAGTCTTTGGAAGTAAATGTTACTTCAAAAGGGTTGATGAGAATCTCAGAAAATTTGATGCTAGATCTAATGAAGGGATATTTCTTGGATACTCTCCTACAAAGAAGGCATACAAATGCTATAATTTCAGACTACATAAAATTATTGAGAGTGCAGATGTTAAAGTTGATGATTTAAAAACAAAGAAACTCAAATATCAAGAGACTGTACTAGACAACGAAGATGAAGATAATGATGAGCTAGTTGATATACAAGAAGATATAGAATAAAAGGAAGAGACACAAGAAGATGAAATAGATACCAAAGAAGAAGAGGAAGATATTCAAGAAGAAGAGATAAAGGAAGAATCCCCAAGAAGAGACACAAAGACACCCTCAAGAATAATTCAAAGAAATCATCCTGGAGAATTGATTATTGGAAATAAAAGCACTGGAGTGTAGACAAGAAGACAACTGTTATATTAGATAGAAACTGCACTTTTATCACACATTGAGCCTATCTCAATCAAGGAAGCATGTAAAGATGAGAATTGGGTCAAAGCTATGAATGAAGAATTGAACCAAATTGAAAAAAATCAAACTTGGGAATTGGTTCCAAGACCAAAAAATAAGAATGTTATTGGAACTAAATGGGTGTTTAAAAACAAAGTAAATGAAGATGGGCAAGTAATCGGGAACAAAGCCAGAATAGTATGCAAAGGATATGCTCAGGTTGAAGGAGTAGATTTTGAAGAAAGCTTTGCACCTATGGCTAGATTAGAGGCAATTAGGATGTTCTTATCTTTTTCTAGTTACAAAAAATTTAAGGTATATGAGATGGATATCAAGTCAAGTTTTCTCAATGGAAACTTAGAAGAAGAAGTATATTGAGTAGCCAGAAGGATTTCAATTATCTGACAAAAGAGACTATGTTTGTAAACTAAAGAAATCACTTTATGGGTTAAAACAAGCACCCAGAGCATGGTATGCAAGGCTGGACTTATATATGCAAACACAAGGCTTCAAAAGAGGATCAGCGGATTGTAATCTCTATTGTAAAATTATTGATGATATCCTGATAATTGTAGAAGTGTATGTCGATGATATTATATTTGAGAGTGATGACGAAAATTTGAGTGAGGATTTTTATAAGAGAATGCAGAAAGAATTTGAAATGTATTTTCTTGGTGAAATGAACTTCTTTCTAGGATTGCAAATAGCACAGTGCAAAAAGCGAATCTTTATTCATCAATCCAAATATATTAAAGATATGTTGAAAAGATTTCAGCTAGAGGACTGCAAGCCTATTTGTACACCTATGACAGTAGGCTGCAAATTAAACAAAGAAGATGAATCTAAGGATGTAGATCCAAAACATTATAGATCCATGATCGGGAGTCTACTATATGTAACAACATCTAGACCATATGTCAAGCAAGCTATTGGAATGGTGGCTAGATTTCAAGATGCACCAAAAGAGAGCCATGTTCAAGTTGTAAAAAGAATCTTCAGGTATTTAAAAGGAACCATACATAGATCTTGGATTATGGTACCCTAACAAGAACACATTCTCCCTAAAATCCTATTTAGATGCAGACTGGGTTGGCTATGTAGATGATAGGAAGAGCACAAGTGGAGGAGCCTTTTTCTTGGGAGAATCACTTGTCTCTTGGACAAGTAAAAAACAAACCTCAATCTCCCTTTCCACCACTGAATCAGAGTGCTGCACACAGGTCGAATGGATGAAACAAACTCTACAAGATATTAAGGTTGTGTTTGAAGAACCCACTATCATCCATTGTGACAACACAAGTGCTATAAGCCTGTCCAAAAACCATGTTCAGAACTCAAAATCGTAACACATTCCAATAAAGTTTCACTATTTAAGAGAGCAGGCTGCAAACAAAAAGATCAAACTGGAATATGTTTCAACACAGGAACAAGTGATAGATATTTTTACAAAACCCTCAAATAGAGATGTGTTTGAATATCTTAGGAAAATATTAGGAGTAGTATCCTCTCCAATATAAACTCTCAAGGAACTAAAACATCAGAGTGGCATCACCTCAGGTGGAGACAGTGATAAAAGTCAGGGGGAGTCACTCAGCCCTTTTCCCTTGATGTCAAAGGGGGAGAAATGAAGGGTATTACAGAGTATTGCCATCAATGCCAAAGGAGGAGATTTTTGGCAATATGGAAGATGGCATTATTGGCATTGATGTCAATATATACACTATTTGTGACATTTTGTAAAAATGCTATATGCTTTGTTTGAGTGAACCATGTCAATATAAAGAACCCATAAAGAATGTGTATGAAAGGAACATTTATAGGAGGATTTCATAATACTCCTATAGCTGTTGTATGACCTAAGCATGGATTGAATTGCAAAGAGTCATTGTTGTGAAGGAAAAGACTTGATGAATGGTAGTATGTCCATCATTTAACATTCAAGTATGCTTGGCTGGAAACGTTAGAGAGAATATGAGTACTGAATGTGGACTCTCTACGTTGAAGTTTGTATTATGCTGGGTATTATCTATCCATTGAAACGTAAAAGAGATATGTAGTATGAAAATTTGTGTGCACAATGCATAGTATCGTATTTTGAAGGAGCATGATATTTTTTGATGGTGACGTGTAACCTAAATTCATCTGAGTCCCACGATACAAACACCACCATTGTTGATTTTACAAAACATGGGCAGGTAAACCCAAATTAAAGAGAAATCCATATCTAGAGTATCTCTAGGTAAATATTATTGTTTAGAATGTTGAAAACATAGATCACATGGGTATTGAAAGAATCCTTAAACTTTGCCAGAGAATTCTTTCGAAAATCCACTAACAGAATTTTTCGAAGGAGGAGACTCGGCGACTGTTCGATCGTGAAATCAATGGTGGAGATTGAGTTTCATAATGTTCTTTATCCCACATCTGTTGCACAAATGAATTTTTAGGGGTTTATATACCCCATCCTTTCATACTCTATTCAACACATAGAGAAAAGGTATGGTGGGGGATCTGGGTGTTTGGACTCCATGAGAAGATCACCAACTTGGAGCCCAGGATGACCTATCAATCCCCCTACCTTTTGGTACAGATGGATAATTCCATCATTGACGAGGATAAATATGTGGCAGGGAGGTGTTGTGAACATGGAAGACCATGAAGTTGAGATGGTAGAAGACATGGCTTCTTCAATGTGGACGATGACTAAAAATGATAATAATGTGGCATCAGAGAGGATAGTGACATGGCTTCGACGAGAATAGTGTGAATGATGATATAGCTTTGATGAGGATGAACATAAGCGCTAAGCTGGACAGCGTGACAATCTCATAAGTTAGATGACGGCCAGGACCTAAGGTTAAAATCATACTGTTGGGTTCTAAAGAGATCATAAAATAAAGAATTAATAAAGTAATAAAATTTGCATAAAAACATAGTTAAAATACATTTCATTAAATGATAAAACTAAATTAAAATGTATTATATATATATATATATATATATATATATATATATATATATATATATATATATAGAGAGAGAGAGAGAGAGAGAGAGAGAGAGAGAGAGAGAGAGAGATAAACATATTGTATTAAGAGGTGTGTGTAATGGTTGAAGGGTTTTTTTAGTACACATGACCATTGAACAAGTATATATTGATAATACAATGTATTTTGAATATCATCTCTCTCCAAGTCTTTCATCTTAAGAAGAAGAAAGTCCAAAAGGAGAGATATAGAACAAGGAACTTGTGAAAGAATTAATATCTATATGGTGGAAGGATGGAGCAAGGGAAGTTTGTTGTCTGCAAAAGGGAGTCAGTGCTTCCTTGTCAGTTGAAGCTGACTAAACAGGGGGTCAAAGCCTCCTATCAGTTGGTGCTGGTGAAAAAGGGTGTGGGTGCATCCTGATCAGTCGGTGTTTATATAAAACATATTCTTCCATTGTATAATTGTAAAAACAAAGTTTTGCAGATAATAGGAAAGTGTTGGTGGTTTACCTTATTGGG
>LPNX011167361.1:448334-472047 GCA_001517045.1 Pseudotsuga menziesii | reverse complement strand
CCCCCCCCCCCTCCCTCTCAGTCACAGAACCTGATCCAACATCATCTAAAAATAAAAAAAATGACTTAGGCATATTAAAAAAACTCCAAAACCCATACATTAAATCATTCATCCTAAATTCCATACAATTATCCATAAATTTCAAAGTCTCCCCCCACTTCAATATTTGACCAACCCTTAGTCATGCTCGAGGAGTCTAGAAACTTAAGTCTAGGTTGGAGGTGTAGAAAACATAAAATATGTAGAGGTGCAAAGACACACATGGCATGGAGATAACTTGGTTGTAAAAGATAAATCCATTAAGGCATAAGTGGAAAATATCAAATTTAACTACAAAGCACATAGGTGTATATCTAACCAAGGAATAAAGGAGTGGGGTTTAGTGTTTAGTGCAAGGTGAAAATCGAGTATGCACCACCATAACCAATGAACTCTTCTAATTAATATCAACTCATATTCATCGATTAAAAAATAATTTTTCAACCTCATGCTCAACACATAAATCCATTATGCATATATGCAACACCACATGGTCGCAATTTGAATCTGGACTATTAAAAATATGGTGACATGGGATCAAGAATGTAGTTTAAAATTAACTTTAACAACATCACTACACGAGAATTCACCCCACACACCATAGAACTTGTATTTTTTTTTAGTTCTCAATTGTGGTAAAAAAGTGAAAAGAGAATAAGGCTAGTGATACCAGAAAGGGGAGAGCAATAAATAAAGACATAAAGGACAAATATTATGTAAAAGATACATAGTATAAAATATACATAATATGAGAGAAACAAAAAAATTATTGATCAAACTAGTTTCATCCTTCAATGGACTCATCAGTGATAAAGAAATTGTTTACAATGCATCCTTTATAAAGAAAATAGGAGTGGGTGGAATAATCCAAAAAATGTAATTGTTAGGAAAAAAAGATGGAAGTTTCCAAAGAATCCGGAAGTTTCCTTGGAAAAAATTTGGAAGGTAACTAAAACGGTTAAAAATAAACAGTCAGCAATAAATGTGGTCAAAATTCCGAAAATAAGGTCGGAGAAGATTTTGATGTAAAATGGCTAAAAATAGAAAGAAATTTTCTAAAAATAGCCAAAAAATTTCCAAAACATTCCCCATCAATGGGAATATTTTGGAGTTTTTTGGCTATGTTTATCCAAAACCTTGGGGGTTAGCTTGTTTCGGAATCATAAAGAAGGATTGATCCAAAATATTGAAACTACTTTTGAGAAAGTTAACGAGGATCCAAGATGCTCATGATGAAAGTTCCAAGATTACGTCAATTTACCCAACAAATAAGAGGTCTAGGAATATGCTGTAGGAGAGGGTGATGCTAGAAGGCTCCATTAAGTTTAGGGTCCCCCCACGGTTCAAAGCTCTAGTAGATTCACAATAATCTAGCTTTAACTCCAAGGGGACCTCTTGAATCTTGAATAAAGAAGAGTCCCATGTGCATAAACCTAATCCAGTAAAGTATTTATGTGATACCAATGGATTTGAGTGAAGCAAGCATGAAGAAAATCAGGAGGATATCCTTGAGAATGAAGCTGAGAGTAAAACAATATTCCGAGTTGAAGAAAACTAGACTGACTACTTTCACAAAGAAAATATATCCTAAATTCATCGATCAGAAATGAAACTTTTTGGTGTCGCAGATGCTAGGAAGTGAACGTAATGTATTGATATGCATTCAGTGGCTTCTGATAGCATTTGGTAGAAATCTTTCCAGAAGTTTGAAAATAAGGTCCTTTGAAAAGTATAACATCTAGTAAGTTTACACTTGTAGAAAAAATAGAACAAGTGATGCGAATGTTATGATAATAAATTGACACATAGCATTCAATGTAAGTGTGCAGTTCATCATTAGAGCTAGACCAAACCAAGAAACCATCATCAATAAACCTTTTGAAGAATTTGATTGATGGAGAAGGCATTATATGATTAACTTTTTTTTCTAAGTGACAAAGAAAGAGACAAGCATAAACAACTGCGAAATTTCTTCCCAATGCGATGCCTCTGATTTGCTGATAAAAAGAGCCATTAAATTCCATAAAATTCCATTTAAGGACTAGCTCAACAGCACTAACCAAAAAGTACACATCCTCAGGTGAAAACATAACAAAGGTATTGTGTAGAAGCATCTCTCAAATAGTAAGAAGAACTTCTTGAGTAGGAATGTTGGGGTACAATGATTTTACATCAAAACAAACCAACAAAGAATCTATAGGAATGCATTTTGTTTCAATATCTTGAATAAGACAAAGAGAATATGGAAGATGTTTGAGCTATTCCAAAACGTTAGATTTTTAACATTTAAGCTATATGATCTTAGGATCTTATCTGAGAGAATAACAAGCATAGCAATCAATCACAAGAGACAATGGACACAAAGATTTTCCTCGGGGAAACCATAAAGGAGAAAACCCCACAACTTTTTCAGAGATAGAATTAGCACCAAAAGTAAAACCCAAAGATAGTAAGATGATATCCCGATAGCAGTAGTCTCTCTCTCTCTCTTGTCCCAACTTCTTCTTTCTCTCTCAGTTATGTGCTACAAATGAGCGTGAGTGAATGTGTGTTAAATAGAGAGGCTCCCTCTCTATTTATACTAATTCCTGACTTGATAATAACTCACTAGGGCCAAATTATATAGGAGATTCTAATAACCCTAGGGCCCCACAACTGCGGGGACTTTAACCCTTGATCAATAAGGAGGTTTATACACGATGACTTTACATGACTTGTTTACATTGTTGAATCACCCAATTGGAACATCGAGGCATGACATGAATAAATTACATTACATATACTTCCTGGTATAAACATCGGGGTGCAATACATAAGATATACAAGTGACTAAATTCCTAAGTTACAAATACATCAACACTCCCTCTTAACTAGGAAGGCATTCTCTCGACACAATTTATCAGCACAAGTCTTCTTCTGTGTATCATCTGGATCATCATCAAGTCATCTTCATCTTCAGGTCATCTTCATCTTCAAGTCATATTCATCGTCAAGTCATCCTCATCTTCAAGTCATCTTCATCAAGTCAAGTCATCTTCATCAAGTCAAGTCATCTTCATCAAGTTAGGATCATCAATGGATCATCACTTGATCATCATCAAGTCTGGATCATCACTGGGTCATCATCACTGGTGCTATCTCAATTCTACTCATCACGAGAAGTTATACAGAGCCAGCCCTTTTTCATGCTAGTTGTAGGCCTAGCCTTCATGTAGGTATTCATCGTCTTCAGCACTTATATCCGACCATGGAACGAACCATGTTAGAAAGGCCCACCCAACACTTACGTCTAACCATGGGAGGAACACATCCAAGAACCATGTCAAAAAGGAACACCCAGCACTCACATCTAACCATGGGAGGAGAACATCCAAAACCCATGTCATGAAGGCCCAACACTCACATCCGAACTAATCTTTTAAGAAAGGATATGCACTTACATCCGAACTCATCTTGTCAGAAAGGTGTTGCACTTACATCTGAACTCATCTTGTTAGAAAGGATCTGCACTTACATCTGACCTCATCTTGTCAGAAAGGTGATGCAATTACATCTGACCTCATCTTGTCAAAAAGGCTCTACACTTACATCCGACCTCATCTTGTCAGAAAGGATCTACACTTACATCCGACCTCATCTTGTCAGAAAGGCACTGCACTTACATCCGACCTCATCTTGTCAGAAAGGCACTACACTTACATATGACCTCATCTTGTCAGAAAGGCACTACACTTACATCCGACCTCATCTTGTCAGAAAGGCTTCGCACTTACATCTGATCATGTGGGAACACATCCCACAATCACATCAGAATATATATGCACTTATATATGATCATGTGGGAACACATCCCTCAATCACCTCAGAATGTCTCTGCACTAATCATGTGGGAACACATCCCACAATCACATCAGCATATCTCTGCACTGATCATGTGGTAACACATCCCACAATCACATCAAAATATATCTACACTGATCATGTGGTAACACAATCCACAATCACATCAGAGCATCTCTGCACTTACATATGACCATGTGAGGCTCAGCCTTCCACCATGTCAAAAAGGCCAATGGACACATCAATTCCCTTTGGAGGGAACCTCGATAAGGATAACACCAAGCTTATCCTTGAAGTACTCAAACTTCACTCTAGCTAATGGTTTGGTCAACACATCAGCCATCTACTCGTCCGTTGCAATATATTGGAGCTTCACTAGTCCTCTCTGCACCATATCCCTGATATAGTGATATTTGACCTCAATATGCTTCGAATTTTCATGGAACACTAGGTTATCTGACAGCTTCACACAGCTCTATTTGTCGCAATATATACAAGTAGAATCCATCTAGAGATCAAATAAATCAAACAGTAGCTTTCTCAGCCACACTGCCTCGCAACTAGCTGAACAAGCTACAACATACTCTACTTCAGCTGTACTCAGTGCCACACATGATTTCTTCCTACTAAACTAGGAGATCACACCTAATCCCATATTGAGGTAACATCTTGAAGTGTTATTTATATGAATGGAACTTCCTGCCCAATCCAAATCAACATAACCTTCCAGGTTAATCTTCTGATTCACCTCATACTTGAGCCCATAATCAACTCTACCCTTCAGGTACCTCAGAATATGCTTTGCAGCAATCAAGTGAACATGTCTTGAATCCATCAGGAACTAGCTCAACGTGTTCACAACAAAGCAAATATCTAGTCTTGTATTCGTCAAGTACATCAAGGACCCAATCATCTAATGATACATTGTAGCATCAACCAATTCTGATGAAGCATCACTCAATAGATTCAGGTTCGATGTTGTAGGTGTGGTCACGGTCTTATAGTCCATCATCCCGAACCTCTTCAAGATCTCTACTGCATACTTCCCTTATCCCAAGGAAATCACATCTACATTCTTCCACACCTCCATGACTAGAAAGTAGTGCATCATACCAAAGTCCTTCATTTTGAACTCGGCAACAAGCTTCCTCTTTGTATCAATAATCAACCCATCCTCACCTGTCACAAATAGATCATCTACATACAGTAGGAGTCTCACTGGGTTCCCTTATTCAACCTTGTAGTAAAGGTTGGAATCCACTTTACTCTTGGTAAAGCCCAAACTAGATAGGAAGCTGTCAATTCTTCCATACCATGTCCTAGGTTCTTGTTTCAAACCGTATAGGGATTTCTTTAACTTACACACATGAGTCTCTCTATCATGTGTCTCAAATCCAAGTGGCTGATCCACATATACTTCCTCTTCTACTACACCATTCAAGAAAGTTGTCTTGACATCCATCTGATGTACTTACCACTTCATTACTGCAACTAAAGGGAGTACTGATCTAATGGAAGTATATCTAGCTATAGGAGAAAACATTTCTTCAGAATCTATTCCTTCTTTTTGGGAGAAACCACAAGCCACAAATCTTGATTTATATTTCTCTATGCTACCATCTACAGCATGCTTGATCTTATAGATCCATTTGGAAGTCACAACAAACTTCCCCTCTGGTCTTGGGAAAACATCCCAAACATCATTCTTCATAATCGATTGATACTCTTCGATCATAGCATCCTTCCATTCTTTCTTTTCTTTTGCTTCTTCATAGTTGTAAGGTTCTTTATCAATGAAGTCACATAATAGGGCTACATAACTGGAGCAGGACCTAGTTCTTTTCCTCTCTCTATGTATCTCTTCTGGAACCCCATATATTTCTACACCTTTGACATCCTCTCGTACCAAAGTAGGTTTCCTCTTGCGAGTATTCTTTTCTTGAGGTGGATCTACAGGTTCTGGAGGTTCTTTTATTTCTCGATAATCTTCTGGAATCACTTCGTTCATGGTTGTGTCATGAATTCTAGGTACTGTTTCTTCAGGCTCTTCAGCATGTCTCTTTCTAGATTTGTTATAAGTTGAGTCTTTTTCAAATGTTATGTCCCTACAAATGTCTATCTTCTTGAATCCTGGGAAGTATATTCTGTAAGCCTTCAATATTTCAGAGTATCCCACAAATAAACCCTTCCTTCCTAAAGGATCTAACTTTGTAGTCTTTTCTTTTGGAATGTGTATGTACACTGGAAAGCCAAATATTCTAATATGACTGACTTCTAGTTTCTTGCTGAAAAACACTTCTTCAGGTGTCTTGTTCTCGAGTATTCTATGTGGAGTACAGTTATGTACATACACAGCTATTATTCTAGCCACTTCTTCCCATAGATGCATGGGAAGATCTTGATCATGAACCATTTCCCTTGCAGCTTCCATGATTGTTCTATTCTTCCTTTTTGCAACCCTGTTTTGTTGTGGATTATATGGAGTGGTCAACTCCCTATTAATCCCTGAATCTTTGCATAATTCCTTGAATTCATTTGATGTGAATACTCCACCATTGTTTGATTAGAAAATATTGATCTTCTTTTATGTGTAGTTTTCGATCAAGTCTTTGAATTCCTTGAACTTGATGAATACTTTGTCTTTGTTCTTCATGAAGTATATCCATGTCTTCCTAGAAAAATCATCAATGAAAGAAACATAGTATACATACCCGCTTAATGAGCTGGATGACATAGGACTGCATACATCGGAGTGAATGAATTCCAAGATTCCTTTAGCCTTGCTTTCGCTTCTTGGAAATGTGTTGTTTGTGTTCTTTCCTTTCGCACATCCCTTGCATACTCTTTCATGTTTTGCTTGTATTTTTGGAAGACCTTCAACAACTTTGCTTGCAAGTGGTAGTGCCCTACAGTGCACATGTACAAGCCTTCTATGCCAAAGTTCATTTGGTTCTATTGAGTCATGAACCAAAGCTTGCTCTGGTTGGCCCTTTAATCTATAGAGTGCTCCCTCTTGTTCTCCAATTACTACTACATCGTCAATAGTCTTTCCTTTTGGCCACATGGTGACTTGGCCATCTACAAATGCAACTCTTATGCCTCTTGCATATAATGCATACATGGATAGAATGTTCTTCTTTAGTCTTGGAACAAATAGGACATCCTTCATTTTCATAGACTTTCTAGAGTCTAATTTGTAGGAGGATTCTCCACTACCTTTTATTGGATATTGTTAGTCATCCCCAAGCTTCACCTTATGGGGTGATTCATGTTTTGATAGTTTCACAAATGATTCTTTGAATCCTGTCATGTGTTTGGAATCCCCACTGTAAATAAGCCAATCATTGCTTCCATGTGTGACAGTTCCTATGAGGGAAGAGATCAACACATATTCTTTATCACTTGAATAACCATCATTGTCTTGTTTGATTCTCTTCTTGGAAGGATGATCATCTTCTTCAACATGAGCAGGATGTCTTTTCTTCTTTCCCTTCCTCTTGTGAGATCTATCTTTGTTTCTAGGACAATATCTTGCAAGGTGTCCTCTTTCATCACATGTATAGAAAATCTACTTAGACAAATCTTTGTTAGGATTTCTAGTGTTTTTATTCTGGTGAGAGTGCTTACCTCTATGATTGTATGTTCTTCTTTTCTTGGATTGTACTGATAGAGCTTGATCTTCGCTTCCCATAGTTTCTTCTCGAGATGATATTCGAGCTTCTTCTTGTGGGAATTCCTCCCATGGTCTGCTAAACTTGAATATCTTCTTTATGGCACAGATCCCTTGAATGAAAGAGTCCCATGCCCTAGGGAGACCATTCAAGGTGGTCATCACAATTTATACATTCTCTACTTCTTCATCTATAGCTTCAAGTTGTTCCTTGATCTGAGAGACCCTTTTAAAGTAAGATTGGATGGTCTCCACATTCTGGATCTTTACATTCTTCAATTAGTTTCTCATATTCATTTTCTAGTTTATGTTCTTCCCTTCAAATAACCTGGTCAAGGAATCAAACATCTCTTTAGGTGTCTTTAGGGAGGACACCTGCAGTATGAGGTGATCCTTGATTGAATCAACAATAATCCTCTTAGCCATGACCAATTTCTTCTTGTGTAAGGCCTTAGCCTCATCTCCCTCTATAACCAAAACCTCTTCATTGATGTAAGAGTCCAACTCATTTTCTTCCAGGACCAGGGAGATCCTATACTTCCAATCTTGGAAGTTATCAATTCCCTAAAGATTTTCATCAAACTTGGTATGATGAGACATCTTAACAGAGAACCTCAAATGGAAATACAAAATATTTAGATCTTACCATGTTAAGATGTCCGAACTGGATTTGGAGCTGGATTTTTGCAGAGCTAGTTCTTTGGTTTAGGAGCAGATTAGGGTTTGACTTTTTTGAAGTTCTAACCAACCAAAAAATTTGATCTTGATCTCTAAAATTTATTTTTGGGGAGGAGATAAATCCAATCCTGGGATCACTCAAAAATTCCACTTATGTGGAAAGCCTTAATTTCCCGCAGTAGTGTCGGATCAAAAACTGAAAATGCTCAGAATCTGATTCTTCTTCAATAGAAAGATGCACCCTAGAGAGGAGGGTCATCCTAGCCTCCTTTTGCTGAAAATCTATGGAGAGAGATCCAAAAAGTAGGAAGCCCTAGCTTCTGCAGCTACACAGTGTCATCTTCTTAGGTTAGCTCCGATACCATGTTATATTTTTAACATTTAAGCTATATGATCTTAGGATCTTATCTAAGAGAATAACAAGCACAACAATCAATCACAAGAGACAATTGACACAAAGATTTTCCTTGGGGAAACCATAAAGGAGAAAACCCTACAACTTTCTTAGAGATAGAATCAACACCAAAAGTAAAACCCAAAGACAGTAAGATGATCTCCCGATAGCAGTAGTCTCTCTCTCTTTTGTCCCAGCTTCTTATTTCTCTCTTAGTTATGCGCTACAACTGAGTGTGAGTGAATGTGTATGAATGTGTGTTAAATAGAGAGGGTCTCTCTCTATTTATACTAATTCCTGACTTGATAATAATTCACTAAGGCCAAATTCTCTAGGAGAGTCTAATAACCCTAGGGCCCCACAATTGCGGGGACTTTAACCCTTGATCAATAAGGAGGGTTATACTCTATGATTTTACATGACTTGTTTACATTGTTGAATCTACCGATAGGAACATCGGGGCATGACATGACTCAATTACATTACAGATACTTCCCATTATAAACATCGGGGTACAATACATACGATATACAAGTGAATAAATTCTGAAGTTACAACTACATCAACACAAAAGAGTACTCATAATTTTGTGATGCAGAAATTTGGAGAAGGGTTCCAACATGAAGTCGTTGTAGGAGAAAAGGGGATGTCCTACATGAGGGTTTTTTTGCACTTTATAGATGAAGTATGCAAGTCCATAATCAATGAACTCTTCTCATTAATCTCAAATCATATCCATAATATATTCTTATTAATATCAACTCATATTCATTATCTAAAAGAGAATTTTGCAACCTGGTGCTCAACACTTAAATCCATTATGCTTATATGCAACACCATGTGGTCGCAATTTGAATCTAGACTGAAGAAAATATGGTGACATGGGATCAAGAATGTAGTTCAAAATTAACTTTAACAACATCACTGCATGAGAATTCACCCCACACACCATAAAACAAGTATTTAAAAACAACAATTATCGATTGTGATTGCATATTCGATGGATCTTCCCACAATATCCAATGAGTATTCCATACCACCAACAAAAAATGTCGTCAGTTTTCCTCTTTTCCTTTTGTATGTGTCAGTTATCCAATGGGTTTATTGTTGGATATCTTCCCTTCAATAAATTATTATAAGTCGAGTATCCGAAGGACATGTTGTCGGATATCCAACTCACATGTGTTGCATATCCAATGTGTATATGAAGATATTTGTGGTTGGATATCCGACAATAATAAGATGAATATCCAATGTGACCATGTGTATGGTGGAGATCTGATGAAAATAAACCAACGTTTCTAAACAACGAGGCTTGTCATATTTTTGACAATTTAATGTAGAAAATCGAGCATATATGATGTTGGATTTTGGGTTCATATTTTTATGTGTCACTGAGTACTTGACAACAAGGACCATGAAGAAGATTTCTCATGAGAGAAACCATAAGTCAACTATCTCAAAATATTTGGCTTCCTAGTGTATATACACATTCCAAAGGAAAAGAGGACCAAGATCGATCCTTTAGGATGGAAGGGAATATTCATAGGATACAGTGACACTTCAAAGGACTACCGAATATAGTTCCCAGGATTTAATAAGATCGACATCAACTGAGACATAATATTTTCAAAGAATCAACATACTCTAGTTCTAGAAAATGACCTATTAAAGAGGTCGAAGAACCTGAAGCAACTAGAGTCTAAGACATGACAATGAAAGAAACAAACCTAGAATACCATGAAGACTATGACATGGAATAACAACAAGAACCTATGGAAGCACTTCACGAAAAAAAAACACACAAAAGAAAACCAACATGGGAATGAGAGCTAATACAAGATGCAGAAAGATATGGCGCTCCACATGGGATGCATAGAGAAAGGAAAATACCTAGACCATACAATAGCTATGTGGCCCTTGTATGTGACATCAATGATAAAGAACCATCAAACTATGAAGAGGCTGAAAAAAATAAAGAATGGAAGGATGCCATGAGTTGATTATGAAGAATGATGTATGAGAGATAGTTTCGAGACTAGAAGGAAAGTAGGTGGTCACTTCGAAGTGGATCTATAAGATCAAGCATGCTGGATATGGTAGCATTGAAAAACACAAGGAAAGGTTCATGGTGTGTGACTTCTCCCAGAAAGAAGGCATAGAATACAAGGATACATTTGCACCTATAGCAAGATACACTTCCATCAGATCTATACTTGCCAAGTTACACCAGATGGATGCCAAGACAACATTCTTGAAATATGGTGTAGTTGAAGAGGAAGTGTACATGGAGAAACCATTGGGATTTGAGACACATGACATGTAGACTCATATGTGAGAATTGAAGAAAACATTCTACAGATAGAAACATGTGCCTATGACAAGGTATGGAAGGATGGACAACTTCTTGATGAGTTTATTCTTTACCAAGACTAAAGAGGATTCCTACCTTTACTTCTAGTTTGAAGGAGGAATACTGGTGATGCTTTTGTTATATGTTGATGCCATGTTTATGACATGAGAGGACGAACTCATTGTAGAGAGAAAGAGGAATATTGACATTGAGTTCAAGATGAAATACCTAGGTACGATGCACTACTTCTTAGGCATGGAGGTGTGGCATAGTGAATATGGGATCTTTCTTGTACAAGGAAAGTATGCAGTGTATATTATGAAGAGATTCAAAATTCTGGATTGCAAGACGATAACAACACCTATGGAATCGAACTTGAATCTACTATGTGATGCTTCATCAGAGAAAATTGATGCCACAATGTATCATCAGATTATTTTTTCATTGATGTACCTGACGAACATGAGACCAGACGTATGTTTTTGGTGAACACCCTGAGCCAGTTCCTGACAGATCCAAGACATGTTCACCTGATTTCCACAAATCATGTATTGAGGTACATGAAGGGTATAGTTCACTATGGGCTTACGTATGATGTGAATTAGAATATTAACCTCCATGGTTATGTTGACTCGGATTGGGAACGAAGGCCCACTAGTAGGAAGAGCACTTCAGGATGCTACTTCAGTTTGGGATTCGGTATGATCTCCTAGTTTAGAAGGAACCATGGATAATTTTAAGAACACCCCAAAAATTTATATGTATAATAGATGGGTGAATCTCCCTAATATATAGGAAACATTCAAGGTTATTTTATCAATAATATAATATGTATATATAATTTTTTGGCTAATCTTTCATTATATTATAGAATTTTGTAAAATATTGGCGAATCTTTCACTAAACTATAAGATATTTTAAAATATTGACGATTATTACACTAAATTATAAAATATTATAAAAACTTCGCAAATATTTCATCAAATTCTAAAATCATTTAATTTCTTGGTGAATCTTTTCTGAGAAAGACTCAAATTTTGATTATGTAGATTACTAAGGTAGTGCAATAGAAGAGCATATACCAGAGCTTGATTCTCTCAACTCCTAGACCCTGAAATGAACAAATGCATGAATAAGGAAAGGAGGGATTTATTTATACATTTCACAAGAATTATTGAGTCACTCACAACTGGAGGTGTTGGTGAAACATAACTACACTAACTAGATTCTGGGAAATTGGGGACTCCACTTTTTTTCTTGTCCCTTAATGGTTTAATGTAGATGTGGGGACCCAAATCTTTACATACCGAAAAACTGATAGAATTGAACATTTTACACTATGGAGTGATTATCGCAACCGCGAACCATTATTACAACGTGGAGTATTATTGAGACCCACAACCTTAATATAATGTATGAATTCCCAATTAGCTTATTTTCCAAATATCTCATTTTTAAGCTACCCTTTAAGAAAAAATTACTTGATTATTTGTTTATAGATACGAGTGGCACTTTTTCCTTTCTTTTGTTGAGAATCAAAATATAAATTATGTCATTTGATTTATAATTTTTAGAGTTAGTCAGAAACTTGCAATGGTTATTAGAAATAAGAAGATACACTAAAAAGAATAAAAATCACATTAATGCATAATCACACATATAATTAGAACTACTCTGTTAAAGACTACTTTTTCTCAAATAAACTAAAGAGGTGTTTTTATCCTTATCCTTGAAATTTCTGAAAGCATGCAAAATGTGGTAAAATTGTTTTATCACCCTCATTGAATGCAAAAGGATATATATCAAATAATATAGTTTCTACATCTCAAGTCAAACATGCCCTGTACATATTATATACAATCATGATGGAAATGAAGTATCGTGTTACAACTAAATCATATATTTATCATCCATAGCTAGATCCATTTCTAGATGATGATAGTAATTACACATCAAAACAAATGACTATTTTATTTTTTTACTTTTGAATGACCCTTACATAAAACAAAATATCATAAAACAATTTCTGAACCAAAAAATTTAGGCCACAAATAAAATTGATGAACTTTGCAATACAATAAAAAATATACCAGTCACAAACTTCTCAATATAAATAAAAGAATCTACCAGTACACTTTGGAAAAATCTTCAAGAAGACAACTAAAATAATGTCCATTCCATTGTATCCCCACCATTATAATAAGCGTGAATTCATTTATATTACAAACATCCCAAACATCAACAATAACAGACATAAAATATGAACATACACACTCTCATTAACACCTTAGATCCTATAATAATTGTAGAAAAAGATCCTAATAAAAGAACATTTTAAAAAATTGGGTCAAATTCAATTTGAATATATAAAAACCATGTGGTGTCTCTCCATCAAGAGTAGTATCCTCTAACAAAATATAAATTTCAGTCGATAGTTTAAATATGACAAGGCATAAAATAAATCACATAATTTGAGCTCTATAACACTTCCACATAATCAATAATCCTAGGATAAAATAAAACCCTAATAATTCCGGATGACCCCTAAGAATCAAGAGTTCCCTAGAATTCAATGGTCCTAAAAAACCATCCATGATAAAATGCACGATAAAAGGTAAATTTACAATATAATAATATATTGTAACTATGGATAAAAGCATAAAAAATTGATAAAAAAACATACCATGTTAGTTTTTGGATGAAAACATGATGTGAGTTTGTATTCTATGATAAATTGCATGTGTGGCATGCCCCCATAAGGTTTGAGCTTTCAGTAATGGACATATTATGCGAAGATTAAAATGTTGAGAAAACTATGAATCAAAAGTGGAATTGCATCAACCAGAACCTTCACCCTACAAGTGCAATCTGATTTGGGTGAACCATGAATAATTATAGCCTTTATATAGAGAAAAATAGCCCCTGATTTTCCCTCCAATATTGGAAATCAAGGGCTAAAAGAAGGTATCAGATGAAATTAACTAAAAATACAAGAAAATGCAACCATATGCTGAACTTACAAGGAAAATGGAGGGAGAAATAACCCTTGGGAGCATCCATTACTGAAAATTGGGGGTGAAAGAGTGATTTCACCATATTTTCTCTAGAAATTGGGGGCGAAAGATAGATTGGAGGGAGATTTTGCTAGGGCTATTTTTTTTCATTTTCCTCATTAATATAGGGGAGGATATTCATTTTGGATTTATTTTTTTCCTAATAAATATTGGGAGAATATATTTTAGTTGAAAAAACCCTTTCCATATAAGAAAATATCCCACTAAATTTTTGTAACCCCCTCAATATAGCCCATGGGCTATATATAGCCCCTAAAATTATCCATGGAAGGAACCAGTCCTATGGCATTGAGTATAGCTGAGGAAGAGTATGTTGCATCCTGTTCAACTAGTTGTGAGGTAGTATGGATTCAAAATCTGTTGTCTGATTTGTTTGATCTCGAGTTAGAGGTGACTTCTATCTTTTGCAACAACCAGAGTTTTGTGAAGTTGCTAGAGAACCCAGTGTTCCATAACAAGTTGAAGCATATTGAGATCAAGTATCAGTATATATGGGATATGGTGTAGAGAGGAGAAGTGAATATCTAGTACGTGGTGACATACGACAAGATAGCCGATGTGTTGACTAAGCCACTAGCTAGTGAGAAGTTAAAGTACTTCAGAGAGAGACTTGGTGTCATCCAGATCCAGGTCCCTAGAAAGAGGGAGTGATGGGCTCTTCCATGCTGGTATACGTAGGTTGTCCCTAGAATTAATCAGTCTCGACATGATCCCATGATAGAGATATTGAGAAGAACTAAATATGCAAATGCACTAGAATGAGATATCACATGGGAATAAATACATGTTTTCCCCGAATGTAATAAGTCCTAGCATAGAACGTAGGTTGTCTCGAGACGTAATCAGTCCTCTGAGGTTTTCCTCGGATGTAATCAGTTCTGGTGTAGAATCCAAATTTTTCATGAATGTAATGAGTCCTGGAAGGTTGTCCTAGGATGTAATCAGTCCTATCGTAGAACATAGGTTTTACCTGGATGTAATGAGTCCTTGAGGTTGTCCTTCGATGTAATTAGTCCTGGCGTAAAAAACAAATTTTCCCTGGATGTAATTAGTCCTTATGTGTTCCCATTTTTGATATAATGAGAGGTCCATCGATCATAAGAAACTTGGTGTGCACCTAGGCAATTCTCGCATACTAGTAGATGCAGGTTTTCCTCGATACATAGTGATTTATTTCATGCTCTTATGTTGGTAGAACATGGGATGACTGTGGAGAGACGTAATGCACTTGGTGTGATCCTAGGCGTTTCTCACATAGTGGTAGATGCAAGTTGTCTTTGATATGTAATGAGTCCTAGCATGCTCCTATGTTGGCAGAACACAGGTGGTATGCTGGACATGAGATATGCATCTGAGTTGTTCTCTGTGTACGATGATGAGAAGATATGGATACGATAAGATGATAGTGAGAGACGTAGGTGATTGTAGAGGAATTTTAATGCATGGTCCTGGGATGTAAATACGTTATGGCTTTCTTGTGGATATGATGAATACCTAGATGAGGACTAGGCACACACTCGACATGAAACAGGGATGGCTCCGTAGAAAATTCCTATGACAAAAATATCCAATAGATGTCACTAATAAATTATCGATAATATGAGGACTATAAAAAGAATGACGATGATGATCTATTGATGATGACCTGACCAAATGTGTTCATGACTATGGCAAGATGATACCTTCCTATTTAAGAGGGACTATTGTTGTATTTGTAACGTAGGAAGACATTATGTTGTATATTATCATTTTATATTGTTGTAACCCTGTCGGATATGTTTTCCCTCCAGTCAGGATGTTATTATTGTGTATGGTAATTTAGGTAAATCCTCCGTTGTAATTCGGGGAAGTATTGTCCAAGATGAATATAATAAAATGTATTTTTGAGTTACCTATGCCAATTAGGCCCTGTTAGGTTAAGAGGTCGATCCAGTCAAGTTTTAGGTCAGTTGTGTGATTTGTATAAATAGGGAGGAATCCCCCCTCATTTATACACACACACTCACTCAAAAGTTTGCATGAGGTGAGAGAGAACACAAGGAGGAAGAGAGAGAGCTACAAAATACATCTTATTATTGGGGTTTTCCATATTGTGATATTGTAAGTGACAAAACTATTCTAACGAAGTTTGTGGGTTTTTCTCCTTTATGGTTTCCCCAAGGAAACTATTTGTGTATTGTGTATCTTCTCTATATTCTTTGTCTTGTTGTTCTTTTTATTCTTTCAGGTAAAGATCCTAATAAAATTTGAATCAGAATATAAAAAATAACAAGGATAATGAGTCCTCATAGTTTCCACTTAGATTAATTATTCTCATGCATTACATTCCTCATTCACTTACTCCATGAAACTTAATTTCCCAACTCCTCAATGAGTCCCATAAACACGTACAACATTGGGACAACTCATCTTCTGAGTCGATAACAGCATCTTCAAAAATCTCATTTCATTCATGGATCCTTACATCACTTGATGATTGTAGATAATTACCTTTTCCTCTTTTCCTGCACCTCATTCTAGCACGACCAAGGATTGCATTAAGGTTGTGCTTGTTTCTTCCATCTCCCAAAAAAAATAGATTTAATTATATGTTGTAAAAAAGATAAAAAAGATCTACAAAATAATTTAATGCAATAAAATCAAGAGTTAATACATAACAACCACATAACCTACATAGAAGGGGAAATCATTCAACCACATACATGCATATCCACAAGGAGAATAAACAAAAACAATTGTTATTAATAACAATAAAAATATTTCACCATATCCATGAGGTGGCAATGTCCTTGGCGTTTCCATCTGGGATATTTGTAAATAGTTTCTTGAGAAATGTATAAAAACAATATTTTCAAAGGAAACTGATACTGGATTGTACAAAAAGAAAAGCTCAAAGAAAAATGTAATTTTTGCTAAATGGTAATGGTGTATGTATTTGCAAAGGTGTAGAAAAGTATCTTTTGTTATTTGGAGTGATCAAGAACCAAGAGTGCACTCCATCTCTATATTATGAGTTATAGATCATTAGCCTATTCAAGTTTTATGACGTGAAATACCTCCCAAATACTTCAATTTTTGGCAAGATGGATATTTTATATGTGAGAAATATCATGTTTTTTGGGTAGCTCGTGGTGAACTCCATGGGTTGAATATTTTATATATGAGAAATATAATTATTTTCAGGTAGATGATGGTGAACTCCATGGGTTGAAGTCTAGGCTCATTGGTTGGAGAAGGATTCAACAATTTTGCTTGGCATTTAGATATTCAATTATTCCAGTTTGTGCAAGGGTGGAGGTGCATCGTGAAGTAAGGGTCTAGTGGAAAAATAAAACTATGCTTGAAAGGAACTAAAGGAAGGGAAACAGTGGGTCCATATGACCCTAGGTAAGGACGTTAATCTATCTCGCTTACAAATCCTAGCAGCTAGGGGTTTGGTTGGTAAAATGTGTTATGTCAACCCAAGCAACTAGGAGTTGTTGGTTTGTATAAATGACCATTGGAAGCCCTAGTTGGGATATAGGATGATGGTTCACATCCAGGGAATCACTCACTAAATATCACCCTTCCACAAAAACCCACTTCAAAAAAAATAACAAATAGAGATGAAAACTTGTTTCATATCACTATGACAAGAAGCCCTCCCTGGTTGTTTAAAAGTTCAAAATTTCAACATATAGACTCATATTGAGTCAACGAAACCGATACTACCAAATCCACGAATCCCTATAATATTTCACTCCTCCTTGTTTATCTCAAAGTAAGTTCCATCCACTAATTTTCGTGACATATTCCTCTAGGAAGTTCAATTCATACTGCAAGAAGACCCCCAATCAATAAAAAATAGTCAAATTCCATATATGCTAAATTATTTAATGATGGTTAAAATCTAGAATTCATGTACTATATAGAATTCCTAAACCAATAAATTCACAAGGATGAAAGTTGTGACCTACCACTATTTTGGTGTGGTTGGCACCAACATGTTGAACTCCCCAAAAATATCTATTATTCACAATGCCAACTCCGTCAATACCATAATTGATTTGTAGTGAAGTTAATGTATGTTGGTTTTCCATCATCGCAAACCAATGAATTCCTAAATATGTCCTCAATTGTTCCATAATGTACCCCCATCCCCCCCAAATAATGGAGAACAATAAAATCTGCCAAACCTATTATCCTATGGCAATGAAAATCTTAAACTTGTTCTCAAAAACAATAAATACCGATGAAAAGAAATGAAATAGGTGTGAATTATGAAAGAAAGAGACCATGGATATGCATACTATTCCACCTTTATCAATACTTGAAAGAGTTTCAGAGCTATGATTTATGACGTCCTTGTCGATGCTTTCATCCACACTTGAATCCATATCGATTCAAGTTTAAATGGATTGAGTTAGAGGACCTTTCGAGATTTTAATGGGATTTTAGTAATAAAATATTGAAACTTAAAATTGGATTTCAAGGAGTTCATATACCACAAATAACGTATTTCCAATCCTAAAATTACACACGATATTTAGAATGAGTGATACAACTAATTTCACTTGGATCATTGAAAGATAAAATACATACAAACTAGCACAATTTTACCGAGAGAAGCAAAGTATTCTACAACCCGTACAAACTAGCACTATTTTACCAAGATAAGTGAAGTATTCTACAACCCGTTTGATAGGATATATGCAACACAGTATATTATATTTTATTGTAATTAGAAAAAAAATCTTGGGAAACAAATTTCTTGTGGTCTATAAGAAAAATGGATCAACTTGTTCACTAGGTTACTATATAAGAATGGATGAATGTTAAAGAAAAAATATCCAAGAAGAATCATATCAACAGACCAAGAAGACTAGATGACACGTGCATTACCTTGTAAACTATAAATTATGCACCTTGATAACTCACCTCTTTGTCTTAATGCATCTGACTATTTCAGAAATTCCTCAATCTTGATCACTTCCTTTTTTTGGATTGAGGTCTATTGTAATGCAAAAATATTGCATTCACACGATTATTATTCCTTGGACCTACAAACCTGAGGTGGTTCTTGCACAAGGGTTACATATATTTATTCTATTGACTTTAAAAAAAATGCTTCTGTGAAACTCTTGAACACACTTCTTCCCTCTTCATCGACCATCCTAAGATTCCCAGTATCCATTTCATATTTTTCTTTATGTTCTTTTAACAATTGGAAATGGAATACCCAATGCATTCATCTTCATTCCCCCTAAACCAATTTGAAATTGGAATGGAAAATTGGAATTCTTGTCCTACAACTTTAGTTAGGTATTTCTCCTCTTCCACTGCTGATGATCCCAAAAATAGTTGGAGAAATATTCTCTATGATATGTTTTCATTTGAGTAAAAATGTGAAGAAAATTGAAAATTCCAAGGCACTTGTAAACTACCATGTCACTTGATAAATATTCCAAGGTGTATGAGATCCTTCCTTAGACCCAACTCCGTGCAGGACCTTTCACTTCGGGAGACTAAAAATCCTCATTGGTGAATGCAATCCCTTGGCACCTTCACATAATCTCTAATACAAGAACAAGACAAGTTGATACAGATGGGAGCCCTTAGAGCCTCCCAAAATCAAGCTCTACTATATGGTTATACAAATAGTGCACAAGCAAGGGGGAAGCAGAAGATAAAGGAGAAGAGGAACAATGAATTTGAAGTGAAAGAAGAGTTTGATCCAACAGATGAAGCCTCATGCTCTAAGAAGGAGAAACATCAAATGTTTGAAAAGGGCAAGTGCTCCTATTGTAAGAAAGGAAACCATACAGAGAAATATTGTATGAATAAGACCATAGACCATATGTTCAAACTCCTTAAGCAACACAATATTTCCCTGCTTGAAGAAGCAAGGAAGGATGACTTTGGAAAAAAGACTTAAGATCATGAGAGATGCCATGCATTGAAGGCTAGTTTTTCAAAATCACATGCCTTCCTCATTGATTCAAAATCCTCATATCATTGGGTTGCATCCAAAGAATCATTCCCTTTGTTACAACTTACTGATGGTCCAAGTATTAAAATGGGAGATGACCCTCAAATACAAGTTGAAGGGAAGGGTTCAATCAAATTAGGACATGAAATTTTCAAGAATTTCCTCTAAGTTCCCTCATTATATGTAAATTTGTTTTTTGTATACCAGATGACTCATACAGGCTCACCAAAGCAAGTTGCATTTGATCCTGACTTAGTGGAGATCTAAAATATCTCAACTGGGAAGATGATAGTGAAATGTGTTGCAAATCATTCTTCCAAGGAATATGAATTCTTACACTTTTTGCCATACTGAGATCTAGTGCTATCTTAGATTCCATTTGAAATGTAAGGTAAATTCATCCTACCTAAACCTTTTGCATATGATAACGTTTCCATTAATGTTTCATATTCAAAATCTAAAGCAGAGGATCAAGTTGAATCAGTTTATGGAAGTAAATATGAATTTCAATCGGATCTAGATCTAGATCTAGTCCCAACTCGCAATCCTAGGCCAAAATGGGCTCAAAAGGTTATTGAGGTTGCCAAGAACATGATTGGAGAGTCATATGACATGAGGAGAACAAGATATCAGTTACAAAAAGAGATCCTTGTGCCATGTCAAGAAAATCCACTTCTCCCAGAGAGGTGCTACAAACTTCCAAAGAGATTCTTCATGATGGTAAGGTCTGATCAACAATTCTACTCAATGAAGAATGAATTTGATCAGGCACTCTTCCTCCAAAGATAAAATACAAAGGAATCATTTATTCTCCTATCAGTTATCAAATTCGAAGAAGGTGGAGAGGTTCACATGTATAGTACTAGGAAACTAGGGCACACAAGAACCATCACACTACATTACTGCTCCATAGAGAAGCATATTGAAGAAATAATTTTACAAGTTTTTTATTAAAGAAGAAATTTTCTCTTGATATGAAAACTTGATCCTGCATGCACTGCTTATTTTGAGTGGGGGGGATTTCCCATGTGGTTTTCCCCATTTCTTCGGTTGTTAAGTAGTCATTTTTTTCATTTATATTGTATGGGTGACCTTTGGTCTTAGTTTCTAGGGCCCATGTTGTCCAAGTTAGGATTATTAATTAATCCTCCATTGACCACCATACTTTATTTGTCTTTTCCTATCTTAGGAGGTCATTTCCACTTCAGTAGTGCATGGGGGACTCACCTGGGGGAAACCTACCACTCAATGCATCTATCTGCATGAGTTTAGGATCTCTAGGGACCAATCCCTATAATTTAGGAACCCACTCTGAGTGCCACCAGTAGTCTCCAACAGTTGATCCTAGTTGGTGTTCAGTTATGCTCTAATTCCCATCAATTAGTTCACTCTTAGTCATCCTAGCACTAGTTTGCATGATATAAGGGAGGTAGGGAACATTTCCTAACCTACCTACATCAGTTAATTGATTGCAAATTGATTCATTGATCCAGAGTTTCATTAGTGATATCTAGTGATGACTTTCCCACACGAAGTTAGTACCGTAGTCAGTTTCAGTTGGTGAATTTGAATCCTCCCTAAGGCATTTAAATTCTTATTATTGTATGATTACTGTATTACAGAGAGATCAATGGAAATGGATACAATGTTATGAAAACCATTTTTTATATAACGTATGTGTAATTTTCCAAGAATCTATTAGTCAATGTAAACTGAATTGTTCTCTTTTTTGCAGCGTTCTCTTCACATTGCTTTCATTGAAACCTGAAGATCCTATGCTTCATTAAATTAAACAAAGTAGATAGAGATTCTATAAATATTGTCAATCCATTAGCCCTTCCCTCTATTTTAAAATGGTATAAAGGAAAGGGAAAGTAAATAGAAAACTAGAAAGAGTAGTTTATTCTCCTTCAGTGGGTATCCCTACCGGAAGTCGTAGGAGCAGTGTCCTAAAATAGTGATGCAATAAATAGTAATTGAAATGATTGAATAAATAGTTTTTAATATGGTGTAATAAATGCTCCTTTACTTTTCTTTTCTTAAATATGTTTAATAAGTGAATAAAGGTGTCCTATCCTACAGTAGTTATTTATGGTGTAATAAAATCTTGTTGTCCCGCCCTTAAAAATATAGGGTGATAAAATATAGCTACAAAAATATATCTCTTATCGTCTTAATTGTATCCTCGCTCTATTCTAAAAAGAGTGGGATGGTTTTAAATGTTTATTCCCTTATGGGTGGGATAAAGTATAGTATAATATTTGTGTTTACTTCATTCGTTTGATGTTGTATAAATTGTTTTTCCTCTCTATAATGTACATGGCTTCCTCTCTACTTTAAAAGGGGTGAGGGCTTTACCATATTTAAGGGGGAGGACTCTCTTTAAATATAAGGTTTTAGAAAAGGGAGCTCGACTGCTTAATTTCATTTCATTTTAAAGGCAGGTGCAACCCAAATTGATTCCATAGGAATGATCAATTTTGTTCTTCCCTAGGGCTGAGAAGATTTAAATTGATTAATATTCAATAAATTAGTTGTGTAAGAGTAATTTTCTACTAAAAATATTTATTTATCCATAAATACCATCACCAAGTTAGGCTATGATGCCACAAGGATGAAGGGAACAATTATAAGTTTCTCTCTCTCTTAGCCCAACCCATTTTCTATTACGTTTAGCCATTCTACTTACAACAGAGCACTACAGAAATCTCAATCACCCATTCCATCCATGGAACTATATTCCACTTCCCCACATGACACAATGAAGACCTACCCTTTATTTTCCCAAGAATCCCTCATAGAACCCATGCTCTTTAGTGTGTGTAGAAAGAGCCCAACCTATTGTATTATTTTATAAAATTGTCTGCAAAATTAATTAATGGATTCTCAAGCACCCAAAGAGAAACAAATGTACAATGGGTAAAAATTTCCTAAATTTCCCAACCTCTATGCTCACCTACAACCATAATCATCACTATAATATATGCAATTTCCTATTTTTACTAAGTTTATATGATCAAGGTTGCTTGGCCGAATAAGATTTTGCTTCCTATTTTTACTATTTATAGGCTTAGGGATGGTCCTAAAATATCCACATGTGATGCAAAATAGAGAGGAGGTTGTGGGAGGAGTGTAGTTTGCAGTGTAGGAAAAATGATATAAATAATTGACACATATGTTGGAACATAATTGTAAAGAGGAGAATAAGTTTTATGCCGAGTATAAAAAATTGATAAGGTAAAGGACATATCATAAGAATATAATTTTTTTACTATAATTTGTTACAACAATGAGCAATTGTCCACATAAAAAAATTAAAATTAAAATTAAAGTACAATTGGTCAAATAAAAATCAAAACATCACATAAAAAATGATATTTTTTTTAAGTGAACAATGGCATGTGAAAGTTACCACATGACACTTTTACAAATTTCTATATTAAACATTTTCATTTTTTTGGTGTGTTTTAAAAATAAAGGCACACTCTCATGGATTTATGTTCTATCAATCACCTCTTTAACCAATCATAAAATGGAATGAGTGAAATTTAAAAATAAATTTAAAATTTCAAAAGTTCACATTAATAAACTATTTTTTGAAAATATTGGAAAACTTTATAGCATGAAATTGAACTAATTTAAAGTCGAAGCACTTTGACTTGCAAAAAGTATGCCTGCAAAGGGTTAAAAGAGTTTC